>JAADVE010000412.1:0-19548 GCA_023334595.1 Pythium utonaiense
GGATAGGTATCCGCACAGCTACTGTAGTCTGCCTTGTCTCGTTCAGGATACGGCCGTGGAGCTTCAGCTACTGCGGTACGAGTCACGCACAAACTCGAACACCTTCTTCGCGTCGTAGTCAGCGTTGCTGGTGTTGAACACTTCCACCGCCAGATCTTCCGCGACCTCTTCGAACGCGATACGGAACTTGCCACCCACAGCCTTCATTTGAGACAACGCACTCACGAACCAGTTGTCCTTGTACGAGATACCGTCCGAGTCGCAGTTGCTCTTGTACTCGGCGATCACGCGGTTGAAGCCGATGAACACGATCTTCAGCAGCTGCCGCAACTCCTCTTCCAGCGCGGCGACTGTCTCGTCCCCGCCCATGTCAGCATCCCCGTTGCTCGTGCGCTTGAGCTGCTCACGCTTGGCAGTCGTAATTGTTGCTCGCACGAATGTCAGCGTCTCGTCCAGGATGCCCCAGACGTATGGCCAACTGTACTGCTGGATGGCATCGGATGTGAAGATCCACTTAGCGATCGTCGTCGACTGGATCACACGTTGGCGTAGCATGATGTTGAGGACGATACCGATGTGAAGAGGCGAGTTCACCCACACAAAGCCTACAGTCTTGACAAGCAAGAGCTCCGCTTCTTCGCCACTGAAGAGGTCTCCAATGGCGCCGTACTTCTCCAGCATAAGTCGGCAGTGTGTGAAAGTCGCGGAGCCCGCATCCAAGATCGCAGTGAACACAATATCCACAGCTTGGTTGCGCTCGATACCGGAGCCGTTGTTGAGTTCTTCCTCCAGCCACGCATTGAGGGCTGTGACTGGTGGATGGGACTTGAGCTTGGTCGAGACTTCCTGGAAGAAGTTCTTCGCAGTCGTGGACACATTCGAGTCATCATTGCCATCGGTGTTGTAGATCACACGAGGCTTCGGCTCTGGCGGCAACAACACGTGGAACTCGGCAGGAAGCACGCCCTGCATGTTCTGCAAGTACGAGAGACGCACACAGCGCTCGATGACCGAGCTCACGAACAGGCGCTGCACATCATCCTCAGGGGACTCGAGTACGTGTGCCCAGCGCGCCCAGGCCCACTTGAACTCGAAGTTGGAGAGGAAGTGGCTGAACAGCTTCACGAAGGCGTCCACGGCACTGGCATTCATCATCGGTACTTCACGGAAGAGAAGCTCAACCACGATGGCAAGTGCAGGGGAGATCAAGCGTGCATCTGCCTTCACGATTTGCGTGAGCACAGAGCAGAGGTAGCCGTGGCGAGCGGCGTCTTTCTCGTTCAGCGCCTTCACGAGTAGCGACTCCAGCAGCACGTACTCCGTCTTCAGATTGGCGACTCCAGCATCAGCGAAGCGGGCATTGTAGCCCTTCGTCAGACCGATCAACTGCTTTGCTGCAATTGATGGCTTTGGGTGGAAGGCCTGCAAGTCAAAGACGGTTATACAGTTGGCTTCTTTAAGGACGCGACAAGTAAACCATGACTCGTACCTCAATCGCATCGCCGAGGTCACCGCGTACAGCGAGATAGGAAGCCAAGTGAAGGTTCGCCAATGGCGCACCAGCAGCACCGCTATCCTCACCAAGAATTCGGAATACGGCTTCATAACGAGGGATCTTACTGTAGTCGAGCTAAAACGAGCATAGAAGCACAAGTTGTCAGAATCCATCCAAACAACACAGTCCCTGGACGACGTGAACTCACCGATGAAAAGTTGACAGAGATACCGCTAGTCAGCGTGTGTGGCTCGATGTCGAGCGTGAAGTGTCGTTCATAGAGCTCCTGTGGATACAGCTCTCCCGGTAGCTTCGCGCGCAGGTGCGGGTTCACGTTGCCATCAGCGACTGGACTGGCCTCGGCACGGATCAAGCTCAGCGCCTCCCACAGCAGCGAGAGCAGGTCGCACTTCTTGCACACTGAAGCGAAGGACTCCTCGTCGCGTTCCGGCTCCCAAACTAACTCGAGACGCAAGCGGCGCTCGAGCCAGTTGGCCGCGTGTGCCGAGCTGTCGTCGATACCGCGTGGGTTACTCTCTTCTTCACGGTTCGTGATGTACTCCTTGCAGCGACTGAGCAGGCTATCGTAGATGTCTTCGTTGCCAACGGTCAGCGCCTGGCCAGCGTGGACAAGCGTGTCCAACACGACGGTAGCGAAGTAGTCCTTGAACGCCGCCGCACTTTCTCGGGACTGGAGTGTAACAGCGCCGTCACCACTCTCACTGTTCAGGTCATCAGGCGTGCACACAGCCTGGAGCGAGTCCAAGACACCCAGCAAGTCTTCACCCTTGACGACGCGCGTCGAGACCGACTCGCCCAAGAAGCGCACGAGCAGACGAAGACGCTGAGCCACAGCATTGACGTCCTGAGCCTTGCGCAGCGCGTCCTCCTCCTCACTCACTTCGTCCTTGATAGCCGCTGAATCACTGTGGAAAAAGTCGAGATCTTTCTGGATCTCCGACAGCACTGAGTCCACGACAGCGCGACCGAGGCCACGCTGCTTCTCGTTCACGAGTCCCACGAGCACGGCGTACAACGACGTCTTATGCGGCAATCGACCAGCCCCACGCACGATCAGCGACGCCACAAACTTGAGCTTGACTTCGTTGCGGTCACCCTCGAGCTCGTAATTGATCTTGGCCACGACATCGTCTAGCTGCTCGCGCACGTTCAGCACGCGCTGGTCCGCCGCCGCCGGCTCGTCGCCCAGCTCCACAATCGCCTTCTTGGTCAAGCGCCACGCTCGCGCCTGGTCGCTTTCGGTGCTGTGGTTGCCACCGGACGATCCACCACGACGGTCGTAGTTGCTGTTGTTGTTGCCGTAGCGGCGGTCGCCACCGCCGTTTCTGTAGTCGCCGCCACCGCCGTTGTTGCGTGGACGGTAGTAGCTGCCGCCGGCGTCACGCCCCTCGTAGCGGGCGCGCTTGTAGCCTCCTCCATCGTCGCCCCCGCGGTCTCCGCCGCCGCCGTAGTGGCTGCCGCCGTTGCCCTCGTCGTACGCGCGCTTGTTGCCGCGGCCTCCGTCATTCCCGTTGTCGCCGTAGCGAGAGCCCCCGCCGTTGTAGTCGTCGCGACCACCACCGCCACGATACATGCTTGCGTCTAGAGACCTGTGTCCTGGCTGCCTGTCGGGACACGCGTGGAGATGGAGCTGCTCGTCAGACGCGTGCGTAGCTCTTCGTCCTCGGCGGCTTTGGGTTTCCTCGCCCTCCAACAACGCTGTCACCAACACTCACAGTACTCTATTGATCCTATTAAATACGATTTAAGGACCCATACCACATAGTCACCCACATGGAGAGGTGGAACACCTGGTGGGATTAGATACACTTTGGGGACGCGAAGAGACGCCGTGGTGAGCTGCCCAAACGAGCGGCTCTCGGAGATGGACGTGGATCGGACCAGTCGCAGGATTCCGAAAGCTGCAGGCTCTGTAGCACACCACCACTGACCTTACAGGAGGAGGTGGCAGTGGCAGTAGTGATGCCGGGCTCGTCGGCGTGCTGGCCGCTGGATCGACGGCGACGCGTGTGGAGCGATGGTGCTAAGAGCATGCGGATGCTGTGGACCGCTGTCCTGATCGCGTGCGTCACGTCCGGAGCGTCTAGTGATGCAGCCGTTGCATTGGCCATGGCGCACCATCCAGCGATCCAGATCTCAGCTCTGTCGTCAGCAGTGAATCGTTCTTCAGGAACGAACCAGACCGCGATCGATCCGACGCATCTTCATCCTCGTGTCATGACATACCGAAACGCGTACGGCACGCATTTTTCGTGCGATTCGACTTGCTACTTCACGATGTTTGCGTACATGGTGAGCATTGCGCTGCTACTCGCTCTTCTAGCCGTCATTCCAGTCCAATCGCCGTCAAAGTCCGAGCATGCTCCGTTCCTTCTTTGGGCTGGTGACAACTCACCCGGCAAAGGCAAGCACCCGTTGGAGCCACAGGAGTACGGCCTCTATGGTCGCCTTGCGGGATGGTTCAGCGGGCGAAAGCACTACGTACAACAACGTGACGAGACGCCTGAAGTCGAGAGTGATCAGGAATCCTCTCAGGAAGAAATCCATGTCGTCACGGAAGTAGAAGAAGGTCCGCTAAAGACGTTCGAGAGCGTAGGTGTTGAGACAGACGACTCGCTCCTCCCCGCCATGCCCGCAAAGCCACCCGACGGCTATGTTGTCGTCGACGACGTCGACAAGCTGTTTGATTTCCCTCGACCACCGTCTCCACGAAAGCCGGGGATATTCTCCACAGCTACTCCTGCTGATGAAGACGTTGGCAGTCGTGGCGCCGGAGCCGCCGCGCCTGCCGAGCGAGCCGTGGCTGTGAAAAAGGAACCTCTGTCACCGCAAAAATCCGTCGCAAAAATATCAATTCGAGGTCGGCGAGCATCGACAACAGGCGGACCCCCGCCTGAGAACATCATGGCTGCTGTGGAGCGTCGAAGTTCGATGCAAAAGCGAGCGGAGAAACGCATCGAGAACAGCAAATCAGATATCACACACGAAAAGCTGGGTGAGCACGAGCTGGACATGTACGAGTACTTGGAGTTCATTCGCGAGCTGCTTGAAGGGGTATCGATCAAGAAGGTTTGCCAGAAGAGTGCCAAGGTCGTGAAGCGTACATTCTACCTCACGCCCGACCTCTCTGTGGTCTACTGGAATAGCGTACCCACGAAAGGATGGACCAGCAAGAAGAGCTCCTTTGAGACTGCAATGATTGAGCGAGTGATCGCTGGTGTACACGGAAGCGCTAATCTGCAGAGTAAGGGCAAGCAGGAGAAACAGCATCTGTACTTGTCCGTGATCTTGAAGGGAGGGAAGCAGCTAGATCTCGAAGCCAAGGATGAGAAGACAAGACATCGACTGGTGCTTGGTTTCAGTCGGCTTGGGCCAGACAAGCGAGACGAGATCGAGAAGCGAAAGCGAGAAAAGGAAGAGGCTGAGCGCCTAGCTGCTGAAAAAGCAGCGCAGCAGGAAGAAGTTGGAAGCACAAAGCAGCCTGCGGCAACACAACAGTCAGAGGAAGCACATCGATCAGCCGATGAACGACGAGCTAAATCCGAAGAAGACGACCCAGCAGAGTGGAGAAAAAAGCATCAACAGGAGGACGAGGAGATGAAAGGTGGTGATGCATGACACGTGTGAGCCAGAGTTGTCCAGTGACAAATATATAATGAAGCTTTCTGTCTATACTACGGAGTGGGAATGCTGCAGGGAGTGATGTGGCAGAATCGCCGGGCAAGCATGACTGCATACCCATTCACTTGGTTCACGCGTCGAATTACGGCCAGGTCAGTTGATCGAGCGTCTACTCCACGAATCGCAGCAGGCGAGATGCTGACTTCGACTTGTCACTCTTCTTGAAAGCACCAGCCATCGCGAGGATCACTAGGATCACAAGAATCACGCAGACGCCGATTGCCAGCGTGAGGCGCATGTTCTTCCACCACATCGACTTGCGCAGCTTGCGGCCAGTGTTGCGGAATACCTTGGCCTGCTCGTTCAGGTCATTGGTCTTCTGTTCCACGACCTCCATCTTCTCCGTGTTGGCTAGCACGACCTGGATATTGTTGTGCATGACGCCTTTCACCGAGTCGACCTGGTTCATCACCTCGGACAGCTTGTCGACCTTGGTGCGGTCATCGTACGTCGCAGCGATCGCTCCGAGAGCCTTCAGACAGTCCTTGTCCAGGCCATTCTACCATACCAGACCCAAACTAACGGTGAGTTTCGAAACGAAAAAGGTCATACCTGCAGGAAATCAAGTGTGCCACATACCTCTCGACAGGTCAGTGCCTTGGAGCCGAACTTCGGCACGATCTCTTGCTGCACTGCTGTGATCATCTGGAAGGCCAGACGGATGGGGTAGTCCTTGGCCGTGATCGCGGCAAACACGAGCTCGTCGTTGTCCATGGTGAAGTGGAACTTGTTCGGATCACACTCGAGCGAGTGGCGGCCGTTCGGCGTGACCTGTGACTTCCACGTCGGCGCGCGGATCACCTTCGACAGCATGTCCTTGTACGTCGTGAGCTCATTCATGTCCACGGGCTTCTTGGACGTCGAGTGCAAGTAGCACGCCACGATCGCCTTGTCGGTCGCGCGCGCGATCGCGATGAACTTGACATTGTCCTTCGTCAGCGACGCCGTGTTGCCTGTCGACGCCATTGTGCTTCGTTCTCGCTTGGCGCTGGCGTTCTTTTCCTGAATGCCGATGCTCTTCTCTCTCTCTCTCTCGTTCTCCTTCACGGAGCGGCTTTTCTGCGGTGGGCGGCTTCACGAAAAGAGCTCTTCGCGCGTAATTTTAGCCTCCAGTCAGCCCACAAATATGGCGCTTCGTACGTGCGCTGCTAGCGTTGGCGTGCGTGGAGGTGCGTACTGCGCTGCGGACACGGGGAGCTCAATGGAGCTGCTGCAAATACTTCGCCGTTTCTCCGTCGAGCGCGTCTGCTTTTTGTTGCCGTTGTGGGGAAAATTTGGGTTCGAAACTCCTGGTTTGACAATCATTAATGACAAAAATAGACACATCATTCTTCAAAATTGAACAGATACACATGATTCAGTGTGGTATTAGAATTCTAGTCGAAAGTGCCTGCTGTATTTACGAATGTGGATGGATGCGAGATGGCTTCACAAGGATTCGGGTCTGCGACATGTGAACGAGTCGAAATGCTCTGTGTCTGTCTATTCAACGGCGAGGAATGGACGAGCCAAGCCCGCGATGGTATCGAGCTGTGTTGGCGTGTACAGTGCATCGGTGGAGATGCGGCCAGTCTTGCCGAGCTGCTCCTGGACCAGCACAATGTCTGCACCGGCGCTGAGCGCGAGCTTCGTGGCGACGTGCTCGAGCGATTCATCGTCGCTGGCGAGCAGACCGTTGTCCTTCAAAGCCGAGTGGATACTCTCCGCGCGACTTGCATCCAGGATCTATGAAGCAGACCAGTCTTGGTTAGCGTTTCTAAAGGGTGCAGTAGTACAGTGGAAGGGCTTACCTCAATGGACGCGGTGAAACACTTGAGCAGCTCTCGCAGGGCCATCGAGTAGGCGAAGCCGAATTCCTTCAAGTGCTCGTGCTCGGTAAACTGCTTCACGGTGATTTCAAAGCGTGGGCTGATTTGAGTCTCACGGATATAGTTCCACTCTTCCAAGTTGTCGAACTGCGAGTGCTGGTTCGCAAGGATGTGGGCCCAGGCCACGTCCTCCGCAGCTGGCAGGTTGAGTTGGCTGTTGTCCGGGAGAATCTTCTCCATGTACTTGCGCTCGATACTGATAGCAAGATTGAATGCCGACTTGAGCAGCAGAGCGACGTCCTCACCCAAGTTCGCTGGGTACGAACGCAAGACGAGTGGCTTCCCGTTGGAGAGTGAAGCATCAAAAACCTTTTCCGCAATAACTAGGATCTCGCGCGACTTCTGGAGTTCCTGCAACGATGATGGAAGAGGAATGACAGCACTGCTCAAAGCGGTTGGAAGTTGCAGCGACGCGAAGCCGATGTGTTTCTCGGACAGTGGCAGCAACGTCGTCTCCACCAGTTTATCCAGCGACGAGGTAGACGAGGTGAACGCTGGCAGCGCGAAGCCATAGCTCTGGATCTTTCCGGAGGCAATGAGCTCTTCAAGTGAGTTAGATGCCTGCAAGAGCGTCTCGTGGAGGTTCTTCGAGAGAAGAAGCTGATCAGGAAGACGCACGACGAGGTGGTCCAGAGCCTCCACATCCATCTCGTCCACGGCGATCTTAACGCCCTTGTTGATAAACTCGCTCGAGAGACGTTCCAGCGGATCTAGGCGCCACAACGTAACCATTAGAGCTCCAGGCTCACAGCTTGCTGCATACGAAGCACATACCAACGGTGGCTGGTCGAGTCAGTGAATCCTCAAGCACCGCCGACACCACGAGCGCCTCACGCGGAATTCCCTCATCTTCAATGATCTCCTGGATTACCAGCGATTCAACATACGACTGCTTCTCTCCTGCGATGGGTGGAGTGCTGTCGTACGGGTTGATCGATGCCTAGGCGCCACACACACATACAGCAGGGTGCGGTCTCAGCTGCAAGGCTTCCAGACTACAGACCTCCCATCCAACAGCCAACACAGCCACACACCTGAACGAAGTTGCTTTGATAGCTGGAGATAGCGCTCTTGGTCCCGTCAATGCGAGGAACGTCCTTCGCCCACAGATACGGACTGCCAACTCCACGGCGCGTGACCGTCGCTTTGGAATCCGCACCGAGACGAAGCTTCGCGTGGTTTGCTGGCGCGTCCGAGCGCTCCAGAAATACCTTCGTATCCGCAGCAGTAGCGCGTCCCAAGTGCAAACTCGCACGCTGCACGTTGAGAGCCTGGTGCGCCGCGCCACGCTTCGTAGAGGTGATGATCATCATCGGCTTCGTCTCGAGACTGTGGTCAATGGAGGAGCTCCGGATCGGATCGATTCTCTCTCTAGTAGAGCACAGCGTCCCTCTATAAGCACATCTATTCGTTTAGTGACTTATCGCCGTTAGTGACATCCATCCATCTATGCGTTCTTCTCCTGCTCGCGCTTCTCAGCGAGAAGCTGCATGTCCTTGACGAACGCTCGCATGATGTCCTTGGGCTCCTTATTGGCTGGGATGTAGTGACCACCGGCGTGCTCGAACACCATGGGGTTCTCAAAGGTATCGGCAAGAGCACGGCTTCGTTCGATTGCAACGACTCCATCGGTCTGACCCATGACGTGGAGCGATGGGAACTTGAGGGGTTCACGGCAGAACATGTAGCGCTCATCCTTTGGTGGAGCAGCCGAAACGATGATGGCAAAGTTAAAGGCGAACGGGTACTCGTCCTTCTTCGTCTCTGTGGATGATGAGGACAATCGCATGAGCTCTCGGTCCATGCTGGTGGAACCCATGTGTGCACTTACGCTGGAGCTGCAGCAGCAATGAGGCAACACCACCTCCCTGGCTGAAGCCAAAAACGCCGTCGAAAGGGCCCTGCTCCTTGCAGATGTTGGCGATGTAGTCAATCGACTCGGTCACATTCGAGTACTTGTGGCTACCGTCTTCCTCATTGATCTCGAAGCCAAACCACGAGAACTGACGAGTATCTTCCTGGCCTTGGCCGCCCGCATCGAGTTGTTCGAGGCTACAGTTAAGGAAGCGGGTACTCTGTGAGCACCAATCGAAGCAACCGTTTTGAAGGATCACAACGTACCGCGCAGCGTGCTCTTCCGTCGTCGGCTCGTACGGCACGACTAGCGGTGCGTCCACAAACACTGTTGCACAGAGCCGTCCGTCCTGTCAGCTTGACACACATGGGCATGAAGCATTGACAATCTCACTGGTCTCGTACCGAACTCGACGCTGGACTTGAGCGCACGGCGGAAGGACGACATGCGTCCGCGCAGCTTCTCGCCGTTCTGGCGGTAGCCGTGCAGACACAGCACACGCAGCTTGCTAGGGGTGCTCATCTTTCTGCAATGCGTGGGGAATGGGTGGCTCGAATCTGCTCTGTGAGATAGCTGTGCGTCGCAGCAACCACCTACTTCGACGTCGTTCTGAGAAATGCTGCATCACATGGCCATCAACTCACTCGCCAACGTCAGCAGCTACATTCCCTTTAGTGCCACCTCACTTGAGTGCCCTCGATCCCCTCGTTATAGTGCCTTCTGACTAATGCCACAGAATACCTCAACTGGTGGCGTGATGTCACTACCGCAGCCACCGACTGCGTGAGGCTGGTCTTCACTACGTGTCATGCCATGGTCAATGCAGTTGAACTTGTGCCGGCAATAGAGACGCGCGTCGTCGGATTTGCGTGGAGACGGGAGCAGCTATGATGAAGTTCATGCGCTTGGTGCAGGCGGCGCTGCTGCTGGCGTTGGTCGTGGCGCTCACGGCGTCGCTCGCGGAGGCGAAGAAGCCAAAGAAGAGGTACGCCGACCGTGGATCCCTCTGCGGTTCCAGGAGCTACGGACGGGAGTTAGATACTCACGACCTGGCGGTGCTGGTTTGCGTGCTGTATTGTAGTGTGGAAGTGCAGTTCCCGCACGTCACGGACGCGCTGCTGGAGCAGCTTGGCTACGAGAAGAAGAACCGCTACTCGTCGTCGGCCTTCAAGGTGCGTGCAGTGGAGGGAGATGCTGTGGGATGGATGGGAACTGAGTGATTTGATCACGACCGCGTGCAGGTGACGCCGCGTAAGCCAGCGCCAGACTTCAACAACGTGAACGCTGTGATCGACGAGAAGTTTGAAAAGGTTTCGCTGAGCGACTACCGCGGCAAGTGGCTCGTGCTGTTCTTCTACCCGTTCGACTTCACGTTCGTGTGCCCAACCGAGATCGTGAGCTTCAGCGACAGCGTGGAGAACTTCCGCAGCATCAACACGGAGATCGTCGCGATCTCCACTGACTCCCACCACACACACTTGGCGTGGGTGCGAACGCCGCGCAATGAAGGTGGTCTGGGCAAGATGAAGATCCCGCTGCTTGCCGACATCAGCAAGCGTATCTCGGAGGACTATGGCGTGCTCGTGACCGACGAGAACGACGAAATGTACGGTGCGGCGCTGCGTGGCCTGTTCATCATCGACCCTGAAGGCACCATCCGCTCGATCCAGATCAACGACGACGCCGTGGGTCGTAGTGTCGAGGAGACGCTTCGTATCCTCAAGGCCTTCCAGTACGCGGCCGCGCATCCTTTCGAGGTGTGCCCAGCCAACTGGAAGCCTGGAGGAGAGACCATCAAGACGGACCACGTCGGCAAGATGGACTTCTTCAAGAGCGTGTACGGTGAGACGGAGCCAAAGGCCGAGTTGTAAGACTGTGTGGAAGTCGTGGACGCCTGCTGTACTTCTGGTAGTTGCAGCAGGCTTTGCCACAGGACGCGTGAGACGAATGCAGGATGAGAACAATGTAGTGCGTTGGTCTGGTTTGATTGCTTTTTTTGTTTTGCTTTTTATCGTAGTGTATTACGGGTGTCGGATGCGAATCCATAATGTAGTAATTGACAAACGCAGACCTGTTCAGGCTTCGAGTGAGGAAAGCAATGCGTGCGCTTCATTCTCGGGGGGCATCAACGATCAATCGCTAGATCAGCACGGCGTCTCTTGATGCAACTCGTTCCTCCGTCATCAAAATCCACGCCGAGACATGGAGACATCGACCGAGTCACAGCAACACCCGCACCACCGCCAGCGACATCACGTGCGAGCTTCCGGGCAAATCCACGTCACACACGCATACTCCCACTCGTCGCTTGACACACGGCACATACGCTTATTCGGCGCGAGGGAAGCCGTTCTTGTAGTTCTGGTACTTGAGAAGGAACACTGGCACGCCGATGCCACCGCCGACGACGAGCACGGCGAGGCCGTTGACCCAGGCCTTGGAGAACTCGCCCTCGAAGACGTAGTGCTGGTGGTGGCCGCCGTGGTCACCGCCCATGCGAGCGGCCGAGCGCGAGATGCTGCGGCGGCCCGCCATGGAGAGCTGGGAGGAGGTCTGCTTCACGATCTGGCCGAGCATCTTGGACGTGGTCGCGTTCGATTGTGTGTGGGGCTCTGTCTGTGGTCCGGGGGGAAAACCAATCGCCGACACCTCCCGTTGTTGCGCGTCTCTGCAGAGACTTGGGCCGTCCGTTCAGCAGGTCCGTGGTGTTGGTGGGTGGGCCAGACCCGCAGAATTTCGCAAATATCGAAATAAGAGGTTCCGAATACCGGTACCGTATCACTGGGAATGGACGGTGCGGAAAACCGATATTTAGAAAGTGTATACTATACTGTATACGATGTGTAATGGCTGGTTTTGTAAATAGTTTTTGGAAGCGTTTCTTTGGGATCGGTTAGATACGGAAAGAACCATATTTAACTATGCAGAGGAGGGTACGTGTGGGTGGGGTCATGGGGATGAAGGCTTTCGTTAGCGGCGTATGGATGTGAACTCAACCTACAGATAAATATGGAGTGCCCTTGCAACGGGCTTGTGTAGAATGGAGGGGTGGCGTCGGTTGTCTTCTCGCCGTTCGGACCGATCTCTGCGTTGGGTGCACTACCTCGATCAGCAAAGATCTTCGATCGACCTCGACTCCACCTTCGAGAGCCCAGCAGATAGCTAAATAGAAGATCGCCTCGGAAAAAGACTCGCCGTTCATGCTCGACAGAATGACTGCAGAAGAGCAGCATCTGCGAGAAGCTGGAGTCGAGGGTCGCGCTCGCTTTCTGGATACGTAGAACTTGAAATCGGAGCATTGGCAGCCTCCTGGAGTTCTCGGAATCGCTTCGCAGCAACCCAATCATGGCTCGACTTTTGCTCGGCCGGTTCGATCTTCGGAGCTTCCATCACGCTTGGGGCTGTCGATAGTGTCTGAGAGCCGACAAGCCATGGCATCGACGGGTTGGCGATACTCCAAGTGTAAGCCATACCCGTTGGCACGACAATACCCGGTTGATCCGGAGTCCAGCACACAGCTCCGCTGGCTGAGATCGTGAGACCTTGGCTTGTTGGCTGATCAATCAAGATTGTATCTTGTGGGCTTCGAGCACAGAGGCTCTTTGGTCTCTCCGCAGCCGTCAGTGGCTCGGGTACACTAACGACATTGCTGCTCGTGTCGTGTGCTGTGGCCTCTGATGGCAAGTCATCCCCACTCGACGCACTTGTGATGCTACTGCATCGGCGCTTTCGTGTCGGTGACGAGTCATCGTCCACGTCAAACGAAGACGAGAATGCACTCCGCTTCAGCCGTCGTTTGCTCGAATTCCAGTGGTTCTTGATCGCATTGTCGGTCCGCCCGGGCAGCATCTTTGCGATTTCCGCCCACTTGTTTCCGTACTTCTCATGCGACTCTTTCAGCAATCGCTCCTCCGTTTCGGACCACGGGTCCTTTCGAATCGCAGGGTCGAGCTGGTTGTGCCATCTACACGCCAGCAAACACCACTCATGCATCAGTCTCCCTCTGTACCCATGTCCATAGCTGATCCCACCGAGGAGCTCAACACTCACCGTTCCCGACACTGCTTGCCGTTTCGACCAGGCAGCTTCGTGCCAATGATCGTCCAGTGGCGCGTGCCGTACTTCTGCACCAGCTTCATCATGAGCTGGTCCTCACGCTCGGTCCACTTGCACACAGGCTTGCGCTCCTTGCGGTTCTTCGCAGCGCTGGGGCTGCTCGTCCCCACCGGCGCCATCATGGTCGTCGCAGTCAGACCTGCTTGTCTGATTGATGTTGCGAAGAATCGGCCACGAGTCGATCGACTGATTGATGGACGCTGCCGCGCGTTGATGCTTATTCGTGGGCTCGTGCGGATGTCGCCCGTTGAGGATTTTAAAGTGGGAAGGCCTCTGTTGTCTGGTCATTGCTGCTGCTGCTGCTTCTAAAAGAGTTCGCGCGTCGTCCCAACTGCCAAGTCCACACCGGCCAGTGACTTGAACAAAGTATGCTTGCAAACGTTATTGATCCTTCCACAAAAAGATCGAAGCGCCTGATGCGAGAACGGGAAAAATAACCCAACAGAAGATTGATTGACGATCCAAACAAAGCTATCTGATTGGTGGATATTTGATAATCACGCGTTCTGATTGGAGGAGGAGAAGCGGATCCTGCGAACAGTCACGGTTATTTTCGGCGGGGAGCGTCAGAAATCTCCAGCCGTATCCGCACTTCATTCACCCGCACGCTGCTTCAGCAGGAGCTGCCACACACCAGCGGCTAAGCATGTGCGTGCGTGTACCAGTATCTTCTTCACGGGTGTAAAATAAGAAGCAGAGAGCTTTCCACTCCGCTGCTAGCAAAGTCGGCTATCAATGTCGAATGGAGATTCAATGCCAACGGGAGGATGGCCGTTGGATTGGCAGCCGGAGGAGACGACCAGCTCCTGACTGGTGAGCCCAGTCCGAAGCGAGAGAGAAATGGCCACAGCGGTCTCTTCTGTCGTGCTCGGAATTGGTCAAGTCTTCCGTGGTATTTGGTACCTTCAAGTTGGTGAGCGTGGATCTGTGGTCCACCGGTCCGTCCACCCGTCCACTAATAACGACTTCTGATTGGCTGGAGGGAAGAGGATCCGCCTATCCGTCCGTCCACCAAGCGAATCTTGGAGCCATTCCCTCCGACGGATACGATGATCATGGCGACGGAAATGACACCGCTCGCGTATCGCTGGGAGCATGCTGTGAACTCCACGGAGCTGCTGGCGAAAGTCAAGAATGAGATCCTTGCAGCGAGTACCAGCGGCTTTCGCGACACCGTGTATGTGAATGCAATCGAAGCCGACATCATTTGGTCCGATCGCCAGCAGCTCCCCGTCATGGGCCATCCTCCTCAGACTGACGGCGAGCTCACACTGCAGGCCTTCCTTGACGAGATGGCTGTGCTGACTCAGGTTTTTGTCGACGCTGGTGGTGTCGTGGGTGCCACTCCGCTGATCGTGAAGCTCGACTTCAAGAGCGCGCAGGGTTTTGAGGCATCCTACGATGCAGTGCGCAAATTCATCGCGAGCTTCCCTTTCCCACGCGGCGTGTTTGTGAACGCTGACATCCTCGTCGGTCCTGCCAACACAAGCAATTGCCTGTTTGACGCGAAAACGTTTCTTCGTTTGGCTGCTGCACTGGGTACCATCGATGGACCGAACACCCACAAGATCGTGCTCTCAGTAGGCTGGACAACAAGCAACGCAACCGACGAAGAGATCCATCGTGCGTACACGCACGAGATGGTGGATGAGATGCTAGAGGTGCTAAAGCCGTACGAGCAGTTGCATGTCACGTTCCCTTTGCGCGCGACGAGTTGTCAAGCGTCTTGGGACGCTATTCGCAAGCTTCTGGAAGGCCCGAAGACGTACGGCTTCACACTCTGGTGGGCAAAGACGCAGATGAGCGACCTTGAGATCGAGTGGCTTTACCACACTCTCGAAGAGACGAAGTCACCCTACACCGAAACACTTGTGTATGCCAATCGCACGTTCTACGACATCCTCGGGTTCGAAGAATTCCTGCGTCGCCGCTCGAAATGAGAACAGAGAGGGGAGAGAGAAGTGTTCACGAAACTTTGCAGTGTGCTCAACATTCATACAACCCTCGCATGCTTATTCATACCGAACGGTGTTAAGTGAGGTCGATGACGGCGTGTGGATCTGAAGTAGCTCCATGGGTAGAGTTCCCATGTCCTTCTACTTTCACCTGACTAGCCTCTTCCTTCTTCACATCCACACCAGATTCTTGGTCGTGTTCTTGCCGGCGTAGCGTTTGGATCTTCACTTGGACTCGCCGAATGGCGTACCGCATTTCCGCAGCACTAACCCACTGGATGAGTGTGCGGTCTTCGATTGGGCACTTGCACATGTTCTTCGAGTGGCGCAAACACGATAGGATCGACGGATTGCACGTACAGGTCACGCCGGAGAAGAACACGTTGTGCTTGCACAGATAACACTCGCGCACCTCATCTAACTCCATGGATTTGTCGTCGAGCATCACGTCAGCAGAGAGTTCCAGAACGTGCTCGAGTCCCAACGACTCCAGCTCTTTTTTCAGTCGTTGCTCTTCTTGGAACATGACTCGAAGCTCTCGCAGCAGCATCTCGCACTCTTCAGCGCGGTATTCTTCCAGGCTCTGAGTGGATCCAAAGTGAAACATGAAGCGGTCGTGTGAGAAGATGGAGCTTCTTCCGACTTCTCGGTATCGCTCGATGGACTCGCGACTGTACTGGATCCAGCTAGGCAACACGAAGTTACTCGCTTCGTTGCAGTTGAAACCTTCGCTGTACCCGGAGTGGTATGCACGTGGAAACGTGATCACAATATCTCCAGGTTCCTGGATCAACGTGTACACCTCCACATCCTGAGCCTGGAGTGCCGATGGTGGTACCATCGTCGTTAAGTGGAACAGGAGATCAGGGGCTTCACGGAAACGCTCTGGCACCCGTTGCTTTAGAACTCTTTCGAACCCGTCCGAGTGAGTCGATGGAATGCCGTACCAGCGCTTCTTCGCACCGATGTGCTGGTAGTTCACGCTGTACATGTGGTTGTCTTCTGTGTGCCAGCAGAAAGTCGCGAAGAGCATGCCGCAGTAGAGCCAAGGGACGTTGATACCGTTGATCTTCGAGTGCATATGCCGCAGCAACGAGCCGTGTGCGAATGGTAGGTTGTTCAAATTCCACGCAGTGTGCTGGTAGTACGCCGGATCCGAGAAGTCGACTACTTCTTTTCCTGTTCAGCCCAAGACAACCGTCAGTTCTCTGTTCAGCTGCCGGCACACTGCTCACAACTACGGTACCTTTAGCGACCGTGTTGACTGGATCGGCGACTCGAGGGAAACCACTGCCGACCTTGGTCGTGTCCAGATCGTTGGCATACTCGACCTGGACGACTGGATCCCCACTCTCGACAATACGCCAGTACTCTTGCTCGATCTGCTCTGAGGTCACCGTCGCAGGGTCCAAACCTCTGCCTCGCAGCCACTGGTTACGGAAAGCGTCGGCATTCATCTGGTACGATCGGAAGTTGTGCGTGCGGCCATCTCCATAGTCCACACCTTCCTGGAGCTGGTGGATGTTCTGGACTCGCGTCTCGAACAGCAGCGATGGGTCATCCAGATCGATGGAGAAGGGCGGCTTCCACCCGACTGGAGGTACGATCTTACAGATGCCAGTCTTCTCAGCCTCGGCTTGGATACTACAGACATCGTATCATCATGAGACCACCATGGACGAACTCGTCTCCACACAACCTGCTCGAACTCACCTCGAAATGTATGCCATGGGCGATGCAAACTCCTCCAGCGTTGGGTAGAAGATGCGGGCCTGTGGGCAGGACATCGCTCTCTCGAGCTTGGTCTCCACGACCGACTTGGCCAACGCCAACTTCAACATCTTCTGCTCGCGGCGGTTGAGCCCCATGGTCTCCAAGTCCAATTGGACCGGGTCACTGCGCTTTTTGGGTTGCCGACCACTGCGACGGGTTCCTGGGCTGTGGTCCAAAACGGGTTTGGAAACGGGTTCGTCGACCCATTTGTGGCCTCGACCCGCGGGTTCCGTCGTCTCGTTGGCCTGGCGTCCTGGCTTCTGACCGGCGCGATAGGCTGCTGCTGGTACTGTAGCGGCAGTCGGAGTGGGCCCCGGGAGGTGCGTCGCCGACGAAGATCGGAGCGGTGGCGCGTGCGTCGGGAACCCACCGACGCTGGACGCGCTCGGGGGGTTAGCAGTGTGCGAGAGTCGCGGCGAGGCAGCCGCCATCGTCGCCATGGGGCCTCGTTAGTCCTCACGCAGGGACTAAGCTTGCACTTGGATTTGGAGATTTAGTCGCCAGGACCAAACTCGAATGTTGGCGAGCGCTGCGCGTGGTTCTTTGGTAAAATAAGGCAACATTAGGTTTTGAGATACCGCGGAATGAGGTTTTTCAGTTTTGTTGGCGATGGTCGTAGACACGCGCTTCGAGAACAGATCCAGCAGTTAGACGGCATTCGCACCGGGTCAGTAACCTCGTTATAGTGGTGGAGAGCTGGACTTTCTACCTTCTGTTAAGGACCATGTCCCTGTGGTCGACGCGAGGGAAAATGCAGCGAGAGGACGTCGATGTCTTCATGGATACGCTCATCATGGGAGGATGACGAACACAGAGGCGCGAGGGACGATGGAAAAGGGAGTGCTGCGGTGTTCTCTCGTACGTCATGTTTGCTTTTATCACACGGAATCGGTCGGTATTGTACGCACGAGGACAGGGTCTAGACCACTGTCTTGAGGGGGATTAAAGGGGGAGGCAAACATGCAGAGGTTGTATGCGACTACTATCGGGGAAGGCTACGTGAGGGGGACAAGACGGATGCGTCTTAGTCCTTCTTGTCGGACGAGCCAACCTTGGACTTGATGGTCTCAATGCCGCTGGCAGCGCCCGACTTGGCCTTCTCGAGACCCACGGACGCAGTCGCCAGGCCCACCGACGCCGTCGCCTTAGCCTGCTCATACGCAATGTGTGATCATGAGTAAACTGGGGAACCACATTCGTCCATCTGAGCTACAAAAACGCACCTTCTCAGCCGCGATGGAGGCAACCACCGAGCCCTTCTCGACCGCCGAGCTGGCAGTCGACGCGGCCTTCTTGTACGCGTCCGTGTCCTTGACCTTGCTGATCTGCTCCGAGCCAGCAGCAGCCGCCGAGCTCAGACCACTTGCAATCGCCGAGCCAGCCTTCGAAGACTTGGCGGTCTCGTAAGCAGCGGACGACTTCTCCTTGAGGGTAGAGAACGTCTGGCCAAACACCCTGTAGCCGGCGAGAGAGGGACGCTGTTAGCAAAGCCTGACGAGCTGCGCGCACAACCCCAGCAAAGTGTATACGTACTTAGAAGCAGTGTTGGCACCGTTCTTGAGCTTGTCGACTGGCAGCACATTCGCGATGGACGCGCGGTCAAACTTGATCGACTTGCGGCCAGCAGCGGCCTCCTCCTCGTTGTTCTGGGTTGGGTTCTCGCCCTCATCGGTCGACGAGCGACGCACAGCCGCAGGCGCACCAGGCGCCTTGTTATCGCTGAAAATCAGGTTGTCAAGATCCTTGTCGGCGGCGCCCTTGTCCATTTTGATTCGTGGGGAGTTGGCTGTCATCGGGAGAAGAAAGCGGTCAGTCCTCCGTCCATTTTGCACGCTTCAAGCCATCGTTTTAGGACAGAGAAGCGGCCAGATGCGTGTACGTGTATCTCCATGCATCTCATCATGAACGGCAACCGCCATACACTGCAAGAGCGACACAGAGAGCACGCGACGCATCATCGCGCTTGGTCTTGGAGCTCACCTTTCGCGGGGGTTGCTATCTCTCTTCCTCTTGAAAGGGATGTGGGCGTTGCCCACAGTCAATTGGGGCCAGGGAGAGTACTGCACCCACTTTGAACAGTGGCCCCTTCCGCGAAATAGAGCCGCTTTTGTGTTTGAATCATTAATTCATTTTGATTGGATAAAAAGGAAAACTCATCTTTATTTCAGCCAATGAAAAGAGATAGTATCTCTTCGCAGGACCAGATGGGTACGGAAAATCCAGACCGAACAACCCAGCCTGGCTCCCCCAGTCAAATCATCAGGATAATGGCGGCGTGTTGCAATGGGAAGGACAGGGATACTTATCCACATGCCACGCCACTGTCACGCCCCATGGCTCACCAGTAGAGGATGGATACATCAATGGAGCTTACGGGTGCTCAGCTCCCTCAACAGCAGCATCGGTGGCCAACGATAACTTGGCAAGGGCCTCATCTGCTGCGTCCACCTCCGTCGTCACACCAGCAGCGTCAGCCTCTGGTGTCGCAGCCGTATCAAGGATGCTGACGCTTCCGTACGAGCGGTAGTATCCTAGCGATATCCATTACAGCAAGCTCGTCAGCATAATCGTGGTTAGAATGCAGCACCGATGAGTGACCGTACCGTCAGGCTCCTTCTCCAACATCTTGAGCACCTCCACGGACACGGGTCGCTCATAGCCAAAGTGGCCGGTCATAGCCTCGGACTCGTTCTGCACGAGATCGTTGTAGAGCGTGTCTTGGAGGTAACCGCGGCGCCCGTGGATCGTGTTCATTTGCTTGATGTGGGCGTGGTCCTTCGTGGA
>JAADVE010000413.1:0-19535 GCA_023334595.1 Pythium utonaiense
AGTTCTACAGCAGCAGCAGCAGCAGAGCTTAGTTAGTACACGAGTCGCTAACGTTCTTCTTGGGCGGAGTCACCCACTGGCGCGTGTGAGTGGCTTGGTCACGCGCAGCTCCACACTGCCGGCCACGGTATCTCCTGCATGAAGTTCGTCGTTCTCGAGCACCACGCGCAACTCGCCGTGGACGCCGATGTGCAGCTTCTGCGCCAGCTTGCCCATGCTCACTCGATGATAGATCGATTTGTGTCCCTCCTCCAACATGTGCATCTCACATGGGTGTGGGACTCTCACACCCATGGTTGAAAACCTTCGTGGCTCTTGTGACCGGACATAATGGCTACAGTCACCAGCCCGAGAAAGGCGGTAGAATCCACAATACTACTGTACAGCACACTGCAAAGCAACTGTCCGCATGCAGTGAGATCATCTACAATCGATTCCGGCCACGTGCAATATAACTTAGAGGGGTATCCTGGGTTCGAGGAGGTACGCAATGGAGAGACAACCAGCGAACAGATATCTTGGTTGGCGCGAGTGCAGTCCTGCGGACGGGAGCTCCAGCTGGTGGTTAGAAGCCCACAGGGTTGCGCGAACGGGAGGCGCCAAAGTCTTCACCGTAAAGCTCCACGGCCTTCTTCTTGCCATCGGTCACACCGCTTGAATGGGCTTGGTTCTCCAATCCAAACGAGCGGATGAACATTCGCAGTCGCACAGTGATCTCCACTGCCGTGGGACGGTCCTTCGGGTCGTAGGACAGACAGTCGGACGCGAGGCGGCGCAGATCGGCGGGGCAGTCGCGCGAGATTGTGGGCTGCAGTTCACCTCGGGCCACCAATTGCTCGATTTCTTGCTCTGGCAACGGGTCACCCTCAGGTGTGAGGCAGTCGCTGTAAGGGATCTGGTGCGTGTCCAGCTCACACAGCATCACACCGAAAGCATACACGTCACTCGACGTCAGGTACACGCCGGCGTCGCTGACAACTTCTGGGGCTTGCCATCTACGCGACTTCTTCGCGGCACGGTCTTGAGCTGTCGCACCGATGCCACCAAGCTTAGCACGAAACTCCTTCGTGAGCAGCACTTCACCCGAGTCGAGTGCACCATGGACGATTGGCGGGCAGAACGAGTGGAGGTGAACGAGCGCCTCGGCAATATCCAGCGCCATTTGCAGCTTGTCTCGGCTGCGTTCTTGGCGCGTCTTGGCATCTCGGGCTGTAGCATCCAGGAACGACCGCAGATCACCACGAGGAAGGTATTCGTATAGAGCTTGGAGGCGATGACCGGCGCTCCACGCGACGCCGACAAAGTCCAAGATGTGAGGATGATGCAGCTGCGAGACAAGCTCGACGACACTGATGAACTGCTCCACGGAACGGTCATTGATGTTTGCTGCACTAAGCTGCTTCGACATGAGCAGATCTCCCTTCAGGTACCGCATCACTGTGATATCATACCGAGCCGATGGGTCATTCAGGAGTCGTAGCGGCTGGAGATCGGCCTCTTGCAGCCACGGTGCATCGATCTCTTCGACGGTGTTGGGCTGGTTGCCCGTACCCTCGTAGTTCTCGTCCACAGTACTGGGATCGTGGGCGAGCGAGCTCAGATCATCCATTGAGTGGCCCATGTTCAAGCTGCTAACACTGAAGGTCGACGACGAGAACGTACTGTTGGGCTCAGAGACCCGCGCAGACTTGAAGAACGAGTTCGACAGTTCATCGCTGAGTACTGATCGTGAGCCAATTGAGCCTAAGCGGCGGTCGTCAGGTGTGTCTGATGCAGAGGAGGAGTCAGCGTGGAGCCGGCGGTTGCCGTAGCTGTCGTTGTTGACGCAGGACGAGCAGATCTTGACCTCGATGAGACCCACCATGGGCATCTTGGCCTTGCGCTTCACAAAGCACGTCGCGCACACGATATCTCCACACTAAAACGCAATGACAAGACACTGTGAGCCGGGAACACCACGCGCATTTCACGCGATACCAGCTCCACGCGAACGTACCATGCGGCAGTGGTGGCGTCGCTTGAAGGTCGTGAACTTGGTCATGCACATCGAGCAGTCCTTGCGCGACGAGGCTTTCACCCAGTCCTCAGGCTTGGCGAGCGCCTCAAACGGAATCACATTGGGCAGCACCATGAGCACTACGATTGCGTCCGTCAGTCGCAGAGTCTGGAGAATTGGTTGTGAGACCGTAGCGCTTGTCGAAACACGGCAGGGGCGCCATGCGGTTGGCCCGGTCCACGTCACATCTACGTTGGTCTCATTTGTCAGAACAAGGGGATCTCTTCATATTTTCACAATTAAAGGTAGATAAATAGAATGCCAGGATACATGACATAAGTTTAATCACCTGGTTATGGTATTTTGGCGGAATCCACAACAGTGGGAGGAGTCGTGCACTTGAGATTCAGACGACGATGCATGAATCTTGGTGGGGAGCTCTTGCCAACGTAGTGACGAATCTTCACGACGCAGTGGCCAGTTGCGGCCGTCGCTCGTGCCGCAGGCCAGGTGTGGCTGACTCCGGTCACGTTTCCCAGCCCCTGAGAGACTCTAACAAAAGCGACTACGAAACACTTGCGTTGGGTCGATCGCCACACACTGGTGCGACGATCGCGTGGTCTCACTCGTTGATGCGGACGCTCCATGCCATCGCCACGCTTGCAGGATGCACCCACGCGTCTGCAATCTCACAGCACTGCCCCTGATCTCCGGTTGTGGTGCTGCATCCGTTGCTGACGGATTGGATTCGAGTCGAAGCGCGATCCTCTTCACGCAAAATCAAGAACCTTTCTTCCTTTCTTGAACCGTAGCCTACGTGTATTAGTCCTGAGCGAGTTCAGTCCACATCGCGTGGGCTTCGATCGACTTGCTTCACCGTGATATGTCCAGCTGACGGGAAGGTCTCCACGATGGCTCTTGTCTCCAGCAGTAACGACGCTGCACGCCACTGTGGAGTCTCCACACCTCGGTCACGTGGGTTGCTGATACCGAAAGCAGCATCAGTGCCATGGTTTGCTCGATCGCGGACTGGAACTCGGACCTCGCGGTGCGAATCTTGGCGCTGATATGCGGAACACAGTGCCGGCGGTGTAGATTCACGCAGAGTCCAGCACGCTTCAGGGAAGGAGACTCGTCCTTGTCTCCTGCTTCCCGTCCTGCATATCAGAACGAGGATCCTTACGTGACGAACTGTACTGTACAGTGCCGATCTGAAGCCATTTCCCAACAGTGAACACTTGCACTTGCCCTTGCTTTACGTCTGCCTACTCTCTCTATGCACCCATAGACTGTCCTCATCCGTACAGTACATCATGCATCTTTCAAGTTCGTCCTCGTTTTAATGCACTGTATTCTTTTTACAGGCTCTCCTCCCACAGCACGATGCCCTGATCTAGCTGTGGCGTCTTGCCAGTCTCCAGCTCGTCTTCAAGGCCAAACGACCGGATAATAGCTCGCAGCCGAGCGACTACTTCGATCGCAGTCGGTCGGTCCTGCGGCTCGAACGCCAGGCAATCTTCCGTGAGCTGCCGAATCTCCGATGGGCATCGCAGCGACATCGTAGGCTTGGCCTGGCCAAGCGAGATCAGGAACAGCACAGCGACAGTCGGTAGCACGTTGCCCTGCGGCCCAAGGCAGTCACTGAATGGGACGAGATGCGTATCCAGCTCGGACAAGATGATGCCCAGAGAGTACACGTCGCACGCTGAGTCGTACGTCCCGCTACCGCTGAGCACTTCGGGCGCGAGCCACCGTGCAACCTCGGAGCATCCGCTGCCTGAGCAAGTAACAGACTCGACTCGCACGGCACCGAACGTACCAATCTTCGCTCGGTGGTCCTTGGTCAGGTATACGTTCTTCGACTCGAGCGCTCGGTGGTGGAGGGGTTCCTCTAGAGAGTGGATATACGCGAGCCCTTCCGCGATATCCAGCGCAATGCGAAGCTTCTCGATCTGACGCTGTGTGTTTGTGACGGCATCGACCGCCGTGGTATTGAGGTATGTTCGCAAGCTGAATGGTAGCCGCTCGAAGAGTGCTTGAAGGTCATGGTCAGCTGTCCACGAGACGCCGACGAGCTCCACGACGCGTGGGTGCTGAAGCCGCGATGCGAGCCCGATGTCATCGACGAAGTCCGATGCTGCTTGTTGTGTTCTCTTCGCCTTGTTCAAGCGCATGGCCGCGAGTGGGGACCCTCGGACGCTCACTGCCCAAATGAGCACGTGTTCATCGTACCGCAGCTCCTTGACGTCCTGGACGTCTTCAGCAGGGAACCATCGAAGGTCCAGAGCGGTCGTGTCCCATTGTGTGAATTCCATTTCTTCCTGGATGGCCGCGCTGGGCGAGATCAGGGACTCGAGATCGTCCATTTCCTTCTGACTCACGTCCAGATCATCTCCACTCCCAATCGTCATGGACAGATCTGATGCGCGCCCGCCAGTGTTCTCGTCCTGCATCACTGAGACGAAGCATGGCTTGCAGATCTTGACCTTGGAAACCCCCAGGATGGGCAGTCGTGCGTCTTTCTTCACGGTACAGCTTCCACACAGCACCTCACCACACTATCACCATGAAAATCCATTAGCACAGCGCTATAACATCTATCCACTGCATACACCCGTCAAGCTCACCATTCGGCAGTGGCACTTGCGTCGAAACGCATTGAACCGAATCGAACATACTGCACATCGGTCGCGTTCCGACGCTGGCACCCACTCGTTCTTGACCAGCAGCTCATTGAAACTGAGCAACCGACCTCCTCCGCTGTCCGCATTGCCCGTTGACGGCATGCGCTTCATGCTCCGCAGTAGCTTTGCCATCGCGATTTACTCAGTCGAAAGCGTAAGTCAGTGCAGACTCGGCCACCACTCGTGCTGCCTCGCTCGATGATACGAAAATGCGAGAGCGAGAGGACAGATGCTGCCGTGGTTGATGGCTGTCCGTGCAAACTCGCTGGTCGTCGGTCGGCATCCCTGGCGATGGCGAGCGAGCGGCAGCGACACGCTGCACCATGCACGCCAGCGGACCCAAATGTTGCCTTTCTGATGTCAATAGATCAACGTGGATATTGTACACAAAACACGGTGAAGAAGAGTTTCTCGATGAATGATATTAGTATCGAGAGTCATACCTTGTTCTGGAAATGATGGGTGATGCCATCGTCCGCAGGTGGAAAAATACGCACATGATGGCTGGTGGACTGCCGTCGCCACCCGCTCTCACCAGCAGACGTCAGAGAAAGAGACGGGCGCTTGCTCACAGCGATGGCAATCAGGATCGATCGATCAGCTGCACGGAGTGAGTCGAGTGACCACATCGTGGTCCGTAATGCGGTCGTCGGCAAAGCCACGCGGCTGGTGAAGGGTCCAAGAAGGTCTCTTGAAGAAGCCTCGTGCCGTGAGTTATGGACCTAGGCCGACGTTACAGACGTCAGCTTACCCGCGAGACATCTTCACCTTCCGAGACAATATTATGCCGTGCACCAATGGGCACATCCAGGGCCTGAGTGTGGAGCCATTTGCGTGCTCTTCACTCCCATTCTCAGCACACACGTAGCGAGCACCTCTTGATACTGTAGTTGCTCATGGTGTTGTAGTTGGCAGCCCACGATGTAGCGAGGAGCTTCGCAAGTGTGTTCACGTCCGCGCATGCTCAGAGTAATCAAACTATGAACACGGGTTGCGATCTTCCGATGAGAAAGGCCGCCTGCCTGTAGTGTCACAATGGTGTCAGTAGAGTGAGGGATCTGCAGTCTTCGGCCTCGAAACACGAAAATGGAGCACTTCGTGGCGCTTCCAGCGCCGCTGTTGAAGCTGATTCTGGTGTTCGCGGGCGACACACGCCATGATCTACTCCTCCCCCACGCGCCAAAGGCTCCCCATGCGCTGTTGGATCAGTTGGGACGATCCTGTAAGGCTTGGAGACCCGTGGCGGAGCAGCTACGAAAAGAGCTGTCGGTCTCCGCTACGCTGACGCTGCGTGCACCTCACGACGCAGCACAAGTCGCACGCAAGTTCTCAGCATTTGCAGCGCGAGAAATTCCGCTGAGGAGTCTGGCTCTGCAGATCCACGGAGTGAAGGAGGTGGAAGTGGTGGATGAAGGCTCCGATCGTCTCTGGTGTGAGGCGTTTGCGTCGGTGCCGCAACTCGAGCGACTGGAACTCCACTGCGTCGACTTTGACTCGGCCACGCTACCAGCGATCATTACAGCAGCTTCGCAAATGTGTGAAAAGATCAAGGCGCTGGCTATCTATCCAGTTGTCAGCCGTGGATCCAGCGATGACGACGCTGCCATCAGCAAAGTTCGCGCTGCCGTCTACGGAGCCATCGAGCGTTGGCGGGAAGCCTCGCCACGTCACGGTCTCCACCAACTGGAGTTCGTTCGACGATATTCGCGTAGCGAGGTACAAGATCCAGCAGTGTTGAAACTGTTGGAGGAGGAATTCTACACAAACGTCGCACAGTTCTGCCCGCGGCTAGAATTCCTGAACGTCGTGGAGACTGATGCACAGGCTCAGCAGCTCCATCCGACGAACCTTCTTCCGCTCGAATCTTGGACAGCATTTGTGTCAACATGTCGTGAGCTACGAGCAGTCGATTGGTTTGACTTTCCTTACTCGGACCGGCATTTCGAGATCTTCGCTGAAGCCCCCAAGCCGCATTTGGAATCGATCATATTCCGAAATGCTGAAGGCGAGCACACTGCGGACGAGACTGGTCGTTGTATCTACAGTGCTACTGGTGTATCAAGTGCTCTGTCAGCATGCCCCAATCTGAAGCATCTGCGTATCGAGTTCGACCACGTCTTAAGTGTCCCGTCAGGCTTCCATCGCCAAACTCTGTGGAACGATAACCTCCTCTCCGCTGTCGCGCAGCATTGTTCCGGTCTCGAGTCGTTCTGTTTGCGTGAAGTGAACGCAAGCATCCCAACGCCGCTGGAAACCGTCACGGACGTAGGTGTCAGTGCACTTGCTATACTTCCGGAGCTACGCATGATCAAGATGAAGGCTACCTTCGTCACCGGGCAAGGCGTGTTTGAGCTCCTTCGCCACGCACCGACCAGTGGTTTGCCTCGCAAGATCACGCTCGACGTTGGATGTTTACTGGTTGAAGGTTTCTTCATGGATGACGAGGAAGAAGAAGAAGTCAAGATCTTCTACGACGTCGTGCTTCAAGTGCTCGAGCGAGTGGTGGAGTACGCAAACGACCTCCGTGGCCGTCGCTTCGTCCTCAAGCTCACGAACCGGTCACGAAGAGATCCAGATACGGACGAGTGGCGCGAAAAGCTCTACCAGCTTATCGATGCAGTCACAAACGTCAGAGTGGAGCTACTAGAAGACATGGGTCGACTGGAAAGGATGCGGATCCGAAGCCAATCGTGAGATCATCAATCCAGCTGATGCGAAACCGATTTTGACCAATCAAAATACAGGAGGACGGATATAAGCCAATCATAATGCTTGAATGCGTACCCATTTGAGAAAGGCGTGTCAATTGGCGGAAACACCACCACCGTTCTGACCAATCGTATCGCCCACGCGGGGTTCGGTGATGCATTGGGAATTGTAGAACGCTGATGAAGCGCGATCGCGTGGCTTCATGCGGGGATGCAGGCCTCCGCCCAGCGCCCACCGCAGCACCCCAGGCTCGACGATCTACAGCAGAGGCTACTCCAGAACTTCTGTATCCACTCCCGCCGCTGCTCGTGCGCGAGAGCGTCTTCTCGTTCATCGCCGCGCCGGCGCTGCTCACAGCGGAAGTCGTGACACTCGTGGATCTAGCAGCCAGTCTCCAGCCATTGCGTGGCGTCTGCAAGGCGTGGGAAGACGTGGCAAATTCATTCCAAGATGAAGCTCAGAAGACACTTCATAGCCTCACGATCACGCGTGGCGACGATGCAGAGATTGAGGAGATTCAGCTGAAGGCCGAGCGCACGGGCGTGAATGCAGCGCACCTGGAGGTGATCACAGCTGTGGTCGACGAGCAAGACTATTTGTGCCGCCGCTTCCAAGAGGTTGATGCGAGCACCTTCACCCGGATACCGTGGCTCTCATTGCTCAGCAAGTTCCAGCACATCGTGCGTCTCGACCTGTCGCGAACGCTGTGGTCTCAGCTCCCAGAGCTCTTGCGCGTGGCGTCGACGGTGTGCCCGCAAATCCAAGCTCTCATTCTTCCGTATCCATCTGTTGCCTCTGAGGTTGAGACCCTTCTCGAGAGTGAGCTGACGCCACTGTTTGCGGAAGCCCTTGAGAAATGGTATCGAAGGAACGGCGGGCTGCGGCTTCTCCACATCCCGTACTGGCCGGCCGGCAAGCGTGACCAGCACACGAACCTGTTGGATGCAATCACGACTCACTGCCCGCGCCTCAAGCGACTACGTGGGTGGCACTCTGGCAGCGATAGAGTCCGGGTGATGGATCTTGGCAACGCGAGACTCGACGTGTGGTCGGATTTGTGGTGTAGATGCCGAGAACTGCGCGAGTTCAATTGGCGTATGGCACCCATGGGCGGCAACTTTCTGGAGATCTTCCGATCGGAACCGAAGCCGTTTCTTGAGGACTTGGTGGTCGAAGAACATCGCGGCAGGTCAAACATCAAGCGAGGTATCGAAACGGTTGGTTCGATTGTCGAGACGACGCCTTCACTTCGCTCTCTCAAGCTGCAGATGGTGGACACGCTGTTCTTCTTGCTCGCAGAGAACCACTCGGCGTACGCTGGTGTGATCGACACGCTCGCTGATGCGTTTGTGCTGGAGTTGGTCACCAAGTGTCCGAAACTCGAGCAGTTCCACTACGTGATGCGGTCTCCAGAGCGGATGCTCACGTTGACTGGTGTCGGGATATCTACGCTGCTAGCGGTACCATCCGTGAGAGACTTGGTGCTCACACGCGTTGTATTTGAAGTCACGTCACTGGCAGCGTTAGTGCAGACGTTGTCCCAAGCCAGTAGCCGTCGTAAGTACCGTAAGCTGAGCATCGCGTTGACAGCGGCTGATGCAGCGCATGACTCGCTGCTGGCGCTTCTCAACTTCCTGACAACGAGCCCGCGCGTGTTTCAAGACGGCTTGGTACTCTCACTGTCGGTGAAACGGGAAGAGATGGTGCGCCGTACTCACCCACGGGGTATCCGCGTGAAGAACTTGATCTCAGAGGAGGAACTCCAGCGACTCGTTGATGGTCTCACGTCAGTCTACGTCGGGTCTGGATTCCAGCTTCGTTTGCAAGTGTACAGCTTTGGAGTTGGCGTACCCCGACACGCACTTTCAGAGATGCAGATCTATTTCAACACGTTGGTGAGCAGTGATTCGAAAGCAGGCTCAGGGGGAAGCATGTGCGATGTCGAGCGAATCCAAGTCCCTCGACACCGAAAGCGTGGAGGAATGATCGCATAAGCTAAGATCACCACTATTGTATGGGTTTCCACCACAGCGAAGCAAAAGGGAAATCGATTATCGAAATGGGGAACTGACAATGTGGTTGCTAGAAACGAGGAGAATTGCTATCTTGCATGATATTCATGCCGCGTGGGATGCCCCTCTGTCAATGCTGCGCGTAGGCCTCTGCTGGTCGGCTCCTTCTGCCCGCTCTTGCAATATGAGAGAGTTGATGGTAAAGTCATCGAACTCGCGACGCTCGACATGCGAGCCACTTGTCAGCGTGACCTGGCGGTAGAGCAAGAACGGAGGAAAGCTGCGGTCATCTAGCTTCGCACGTGCCATGACGTCTGCGTTTGTGATTCC
This sequence comes from Pythium utonaiense, assembly GCA_023334595.1. Taxonomy (NCBI): domain Eukaryota; phylum Oomycota; class Peronosporomycetes; order Pythiales; family Pythiaceae; genus Pythium; species Pythium utonaiense. Next base: position 9,732 of record JAADVE010000413.1, read on the forward strand.
TGTGAGAGGATCCGGTCGGCGGTGTGACGTATGGATAACTGTCGTCCAGATGAGCGAAATGACGATACTGACTGCGAGGATGAGGCAGCCCAGCTGCGTGTAGAGGTAGTTGGCAAAAGGGATCGACGCCGTCAACGCGACGTACTGTGTGTTACCGTCAAACGCCAGTGTGGTGGTGTTGCTGTTGCTGGCGGTGACAACCACGGAGTCTTTGACGACTGCATTCTGAAAGAGGAAAAACACGGCCGCTGTGTAGGTAGCCTGCAGTGGATGCTCGATGTACCTGTGGTTGTCTAGCACACGCTGCACGCGTTCCTCTTCAAACACGCACATGTCGCCTGGACTCTTCTGCGTGAGATCCCACTTGACGTTGCGAACGTTGTGCGGGTGGAGGATGTCTCCGGCAATAATGTCGTACCAAAACACTTGGTTCAACGGTCGAGTCGGTTCGTAAACTTGCACGAGTATCAAAGGACGCTGTCGCAGTGCATGGTCTCTCATTACGTTGTTGAGCTGTGGCGGCAAGAGTTCATCGATGGGAAGCTTGTCTGCACTGACGACGAGGTGCTGCGACGAAAGTTCTTTGCTTGTCTTGGTGAGGGCGAGCGTGAGACCTTCGCACCCTGCGTCAGTAGCGATATTGCACGTTGCACCGAATGCCTTTGCAATGTCTAACGACTTCCATGAGAGCCTGCCGACGGTCAGGGAATAGATCTTGCGCACGTTTGTTGCCGTAGCGACTCCTCCAGGGTATATACCGGATGAATTTGCCGTAGTGTTCTGCGTGAGAGCGTCTGCCATGAGCCGCTTACCGATACTGACAAGGAGCACGGAGGTCTTGGATGTGGAGGTACACGACCGAATGTTCAGGTACCCATCAAGCTCACTACCATCGCGTGTCGACTGCAGCGATTCGGTACCGTCCTCGTTGAGGCAAATCGAGAATGCCTGGATTTGTGACGGTGTGTCATAGTACAGATCCTCGTTGTTGACGGTCAAGGACACAATGGGGCCGTCCCGCTTGAGGAACACACAGCGAGCTGGCCATGGATCGCAGCTGAAGCTGAAATTACTGTAATTTGCTGTCGCCACGTTCGCACCACCGGTCATGTAGCGATCACCGTTCTGCGAGTTGTTGTGGTCCTGTAGGTACCAAGGGTCCATCTCGACCTCGATCGACACGGCATCGAAGTAAATATTCGGACTGATGTCCACGTGGGAAAAGTTCAGCGGGATATCGTCCTTCTTCACCCATGAGCCCGAGTCTCTAGTCGAAACGAAAAAGCCCTCGACGTGGTCCAGGAACCACTGTTTCTGGATGGTTTCACTTGAGGACGGGTCTGACGGTAGAAGGCCAAGACGGATAGCAGCCGAGGTGTTGTACTTGGCACTACTATCGTTGGGGCTGAACTCCGCATCGTGAATTCCCATCGGGGAGACTTCCTTGGATAATATCATCGAATAGATCATTAAATCAGCCGCGATCGATGCAGTCATCCGCAAATCCTCGATCTTCACGCCATTGTTGGCAGATCCGTTTGTGGCGTTCATCACCAAAGCCAGCGTTGTCGGAGGAAGCGCCTCAGGGAGAAGCTTCTTCATCCAGTCACGTTGGGGGAAGCCGTACTCGACCGTGTCCATCTGGAATGGTTTTGATACGCTTGCTGTTCCTTCCTTCGCGCACACTGTCTTAGGTCGCACCGCGCGAGGCTCAACCAAGTTGCGAAGAACGGTGTTGGTGATTGGGTTCATAGGCTGGTTCTCCGATACTGAGTGTGATACGTTTGTTGTGCGGTCTCTCGCAAAGAACGAGACGCCATCAAGGTACAAGTCGCTTGTGTTGACTGCTGACTGAATCTCAGAGTCGACAAGCTGGACGTTGAGAGAGTTGAAGCCGTTGTTGATCAAATATCCGATACTCGCACTGAGCGCAAGCGCCCCGTACACAGTCCTCCAGTTCCGTTCACTCTGTAGCATTGAAGCCGATACCAAGCGTAGCAACACGACTTGCACGCACGCCGTAACAAAGAGCTCGATCGGCTTGCCAAAGACCGACACGATATTTCCAGAGTAGGAGTTGTAAGTGTCAAGCAACCGTTTTTGGTCGGCAGACTCAAGCTTCGTTGGGTAGCGGTGGATCTCATAGCCTTCATGGAAGAATCGCACGGTTGTAATGATGGCACCCACTACGACAAACACGAGCACGGCAAGTCGGCCACGGCGAAGGGAAATGTCGACAGCAAAGGTTGCAGGAGAGGGAGCGCCAGCAAGCGTGTTTCTAGGAGCTTGTATGTTGTCCAGACTATCTGTGAAGACGCCACGTGCGCTAGGTGGGAAGGAGGCCTCTTCCAGGATGAGGATAGACTCGGTCTTCCTCATCTTTGCCCGTTGCTTTACCGAAGCTTGAGGATCGTTCGTGAACTCCATGGAACTGGGAGATCTCGAGACTTGGTGTTCACGTTGATATTCAGGTTCGTAGTGGTGGTCGTAGCGCCGATTGAATTATGGCTGCTTCACTCGGAGCTTCTCAAATGCTGATATACAGGCGGCACTGCGGCCTGCGTACTGTAGCAGCATTCGAGTGGCGTGCAAATGGATTGATACTGGTTGAAACGATCGCTACTGGAACCAACTTCACGATGGCGTGAGTTTTTCGAAGCTCAGGTATACTTTGGCTCCACAGGTGGAGTCCTCGAGTCGTTGTACCTGTCGAGAACACCAATCGTGTCAACGGGGTTCGAACGGTTACTGCCGTATTGCTCTTCGACCGAAGTGTATGAGAGAGGACGACTTGGGAATGGACTTCTGCAGCAGAGCCACACTGCGGTCGGTGATGTGGGGGATGAGTGAAAGTGTGAGAACTTCTAAAGCGAATAATACAGTCCGTACAGTAGGCTCATTGTGTGGTCGACGGTGGACCGTGGGTGGACTCCACCCACCTCACTGCAAACGCATGGCTGAGCGGATTTAAAGCGGAATGGAACGCCGCCATCCATCCGAAACCTTTTAAGATGAGCCATTTTTCTTCCTCCCACCAATTAGTGTGGCGACAAAAGGAGTGTGTAGTTGATCCAATGCAGGCGGGTTCATTCGAGCCAGTCAATTGCAGGCCATTGAGCTCACTAGGGATGAGTTGTGGTGGATCATGGCAAGTTGCCGGTCTCTCAACCGAGCAGATCTCCAAGACCACACGCTGCGTGTTGAGAGCGTTGGAGCTTTTGGAATCATGTCACCAGTCCCTGCGCTCAGCACCATTGCATCGTACAGAGAGTAGAAGCTACTGCAACACATCCTTGGCATATCACCACCAAATACGGTCATGGGATATCTACGTGTGAACACATCCTTGGCATATCACCACCAAATACGGTCATGGGATATCTACGTGTGAACTGAGAGACCAATATCGGCAGACTCCCCGTCGCCGTCGGTTGTGCGGTCCACTGCATCCGCATGGTTCGTGCTCCTGAGCTGAAGAGACAATAAAGTGATGACCGCGTCTTCGATCTCGTGACGATCGCCCGGTTGATTTCCTGTGGCTGTGATGTGGCGGTTGAGAAGAATCGACGGAAACGTCTTCTCGTCGAGCTTCGCACGGGCAATGACCTCTGCATTCGTAATTCCTACTAGCAAATCGGAGCGACTTGTCGAGTTCTGGATGATTGTGGCCCATGAGATGGATACTGCGACGCCAACGAACAGAAGCAGGCAGCCGAGCTGGGTGAAGAGCGCGTTCTTCGACGGGGTGGAGATAGAGAGAGCGACTTTCTGCGTGTTTCCGTCGAATGCTAGCATTGTACTGGTAGTACTAGACAGATCGCTGGCAACAAAGTCCTTCACTACCGCGTTTTGTAGTAGAAAAAAGAGGCCGGCTGTGTACGTAGCTTGGAGAGGATGCTCGATGTACATGTGGTCGTCGAGGACTCGTTGGACGCGTTCTTCGGTGATGACACACATGTACGGACTGGTTTTCCGGCTTTGATCCCACGTAAAGTTCTTGACGTTGTGCGGGTACAGGATATCGCCGGCAGCGAAATCGTACCAGTCCGTTGGATTCAACTGCCGCGTGGGCTCTCTCACTTGTACGAGAGTCAGCGGTCGCTGGCGATAAGCGTTATCGAGCATGAAGTTGTTCAGCTCTGGTTGCAAAAGTGCATCGGTAGGAAGAGCGTCCGCGCTTACTACGAGTCGTTGACGAGTCGTCCCGGGGCTCGTTCGGTTGAGTTCGACTGTGAGCCCCTCGCATCTCTTCCCAGTCGTGACATCACAAGTTGCACCAAATGCCTCGGCGATATCTTTCGTCTGCCACGATAGCCGACCTACCGTGAACGAGTAGATCTTGCGCACGTTCGTTGCCGAGGCTCTCCCCATGGCATCATACACACCCGTGGCATTTGCTGTGGTGTTCTGTGTGAGCGCGTCCGCAGTGATCCGCTTACCCACGCTTACCAGGAGCATTGACGTGGATGACACTCGAATGCAGGGCTTGATGCTGAGGCTCTGCGGGTATTCGGCGTTGCCTGTTGACTGCATCAGCTCGGTGCCGTTATCGTTGAGGCAGATCGAGAAAGCTTGTATTTGGGCCGGGGCATCGAAGTACAGATCTCCGTTCTCGATAGTGAACGATCTCACTGGTGGATCCCTCTTCTCGAACAGACATCTTCCTGGCCAGGGGGCACAGTTGAAACCCTTGTCCTCCATAGCAGTGTAGTCGTCACCTTCATTCATGTACCGCGCGCCAGTCTTTTCGTTGCTGATATCATATAGAAGCTTCGGACTCACGTCAAACTCGAACGTCACCGCGTCGAAGGAGATGTTGGGGGCAACATCAACGTGTGTGAAGTTGGCGGGGATGTTGGTCAGTGTCATGTTTTTCGTCCCACTGAAGGCAGAGGTGAGGAATTTATCCACACTCCGAAGGAACCACTCTTTCTGAGCGTTGTCGCTGGCCGATTGGTCTGGCGGGAGAATTCCGACGCGTATTGCGACTGATGTGTTGTAATTGAGTTGGGGATATTGCGGACCGGCGATAGACCCGACTGCTGGAATGAAATCCTGGGCCAGGATCATCGCACTGAGCACCAAGTCGGAAGCGATAGAGGCGTTCATTGGTAGGTCCGCACTCAGGATGTGAGTATTTGCTGACTTGTTTGTCGGATTAAGCAGCAGCGTCAGCGATCGCGCTGGAAGTGCCTCTGGGAGGAGTTGTTTCATCCAGTCACGTTGCGGGAAGCCGTACTCGACCGTGTCTAACGGCATTGGCTTGAACATCATGTTGTATTGTGATGGAGTGCATACCGACTTGGCTCGGAGGGCACGAGATTGGACGAGACTTCGCAAGACCGTGTTTGCGATCGGATTTCGGGGTCGCGCCTCTGACACGGACCAGGAGACAGTCGTGACGCGGCTCGTCCAGTCAGACGAGGACGAAATGGCTGTGGTATTGGTCGAGAGATCACTGGCCTTGACGACGGATTGGATCTCCAACTCGACGAGCTGCACGTTGAGAGCGTTAAAGCCGTTGTTGATCAGGAACCCGACGCCTGCACTCAACACGAGTGCACCATACACAGCCTTCCAGCTCGGCTCATTCCTCAACAATGACGCCGACACGAGACGTAGCAGTATCACTTGCACACACGCTGCAACGAAGAGTTCAATGGGCTTGCTAATCGCCGACACGATGGTACCCGAGCGCGAGTTGTAAGTGTCCAATAGACGCTTTTGCTCGGCGGCATTGAGGTCGGCCTTGTCGTATCGACGGATTTCATAGCCATTCTTAAAGAACTGAGCTAGAGAAATCATCACACTCACGATTACAATGGTCACAATTGCGATGCGGCCTCGACGAAGCGAGATGTCCACAGCCACAGTGGGTTTTGGTGACGCACCAGCTCCTGTGGTGTTTGAAGCAAGAGTTGTGAACCCAAGACTACCCGCGGCAGAGCTGCGGAACCCGTCATGCGGGAAGAGGGGCTCCTCCAGGATCGCAACCGAGCTGGCTTTAGGTAACAGCTTGGGCTTGGGCTTGGACTTGCTGAAATCGTCGCCGTTGTAGTGCATCCTTCTCGAGAGGTCGAATGAAGAAATGGTGGTGAGAAACAAGGGCCGACCTCAGTGTGCGTGACAGAACCACGCCATATTACGGAGGCTTCGTGGTGGGTGAACGACTGGAAGCAAGAAAGATGCCGTCGCTTTCCGCACGAGGTGGAAGTTTCAGTGGTCGGCTGCGAAATAAAATAGAAAGGACGGGTGTAGCCAAGTCAACCCAATCGAAGTTGATGGATCGGATCATCTCTTCTGCGGGCCATCCACAACTTGGTACTAGTATCTGTTATCTGAGAAGGAAATGCAGCTTCTTTTGCCAGGTCACCACTCCAGGAAGTCTCCGTCTCTGTTGCGCAGACGCCCTGGACTTGGTGGTGACACGAACCGCAGGGATCGCAACTTGGTCAGCTTGCCATCGAACGACTCGATATCGATGACTTTGTCGTCATTGTTCACCACGACAACAACGTGAGGACACTCTGCGGACAGTTTCTTCAGCAGACTGATGCATTCGCTCGTAAATTCATCCGCACTCTCAGTGAGCTCATGGTAGTAGGTAGTGTTCCATACCGTCACATCGAACAACCGACCTCGCGTCGTTTCTGGACTGGCAATCATGAGCTTGAGGAGACCCACAAACGTACTGTATTGCGAGTCGCCTTTGCCGCTTGTCCTGATGTTGTCGATCTTGATTGTGGCCTCGCGAGTCACGCCCTGGGTTGGAGCGTGGGCCAACAACGAAAAGATTCCAATCTCCCCACACTGCGTTGGCTTCATACTGAGGTTGCACAGATTAGGCAGTTTCGACAAAGCTGTGAGTGCCTTGTCGGTCACATGCTCCATTGGCAGAATCTCCTGACCATGTATGATCTCTCGGATCTTCAGCGACTCCAATTGAGCACAGTGCGACGCGATCGCAATGAGCACATCGTCCGTCAATGCCCACTGGCGGCCATTGCTCCCTGTCTCGCTCATGAACACAATCTCGAGGTTCTTTAACGCTGGACAACCAGCAAACAGACTCGCTATTCCCGTCGGAGAGTACGCGTGCTGGTTTTGATAGAAGGCTGCTTCGTTCGTGCTGTAATTCGAGTGGTCTCCACCCGCCAGAATGAGTTTCGCGAGCTGCAGCTTCGGGTACTTTGCAAAGATCTGAAAGAACGGGTCCAAGTACGGCAGCGCGAACCAATTGAGCTCACGGAGGCCGCCACACGACTTGCAGAACTCCTCCCAGACCTCCAGTGAGCAGCAAATAAACTCCTCACACCACAGCATCGCGTCCGAATCGAACGAATGGCGGTAGCCGTCAAGATACTCGATGTTCGGACAGTATCGAGCAACATGGCGCATGAACTCGTCGTTCAGTTCTATGAAGCTGGCGCCGTTTGGAATGCTTTCGGGTACGCGCTGCGGTACACAGAGCTGACGTAGACCACGGCCTCTGGCGCCATTTTCGAACCAACGACGCACTGCTGTGTTCAGCATGTCCATTAGAGGCAGCAGCTCCGGACCAGAATTTGACTCTTCGTTCGGCAAGCTGAGGGCTTCAAGGCGAAGGCACTGGGTTGAGGCGGCGTCCAGTACCTTCATGAGCTGAGCAGAGTGCAGTGGCATGCAGCCAAGGTCCAGGCGGCGTAGATGAGGACACGAGGCGAACACGCGTGTCCAGTCGATCTCGATAGCGTCAAATTCCTCCACACTGCCGAGATCTTGGTAGAGACAGAATCCACGGCGCTGGAGGTTGACGCACCCAAAGTCCAGACTCAGACACTGCAGGCGATCGCCATGCCAAGCGACTTCATTGTAGAATGCCTCCACTGCCTCTGCATCCGGCGCATCCATCCCTGCCTGCCGGACAGTGTGGTAGTCAGGAATGGCGATTGCTCGTACGATCTTCGCGTAGTTCATGGACACACAGCCAATGCGATGGTAGAGCGCCTTCGGTACACGTGTAGGCGCCTCTGGGATGATGTCGTCGTGGAGGAACGGGACGTCGTGCGTGTACTTGCTCAGTGGTACGAACTGCAGGATCGTCCGCACAATAGCCAACGGGAAGAAGCGCCCACTGCCATCACCATTATCGCTGTCGCCCTTGGACTTCTTGGGCGTTGGGAGCTCCATCACAGAGGACGAACTGGTACCGGCAGCGCAACGGGAGACTCGTAATGACGCATCGGAAAGGGCGATGCGTCATTCCAGCTCACGGTTTGTCAATTGATACAACTGCTTCAGCTGATCCCATCAGAGGGTCTCAGATAATAACGAGTGATGTGATGGTGTATGATTGGCTGTAAACCATTCAGAATGAGACCCAACACGAGAGAGCGTCGCGAGAAGCAGCGTGCGTTCTCTCCATCGCGTACCACCACGCCAGGAAGACCTCCTTCGCCGTCCGTCCACTGCGGCTCTCCTAGTCGCAGCCATGACCGAGAAAGATGTGCGCGACTGCGCGGTTGGGAGCCCCTCGCATACAGACGATTCTACCTGTGAGAAAGTCCACAGCAGCATCACGCAGTTTGTCGCGACTGAAGACAGTGAGGACGAGCGGCCGCACCATGCGCAACGTACCAGCCACAAGCGGTTCTTGTGCTGGCGCCTGACGAAGAGGCAGTGGATCGCTGCTATTGCTGGCTGCATTTTGATGGCGACTGGCGTGGTGCTGCTCGTCGTGTTCCTTGCGGTCGTGCCGGCGGTATTCCAGCACTATGTCGATCAAGTGCAGCTATCCATCAACTACATGGACATCAAATCTCTCCCTACTGATGCCAATTCGAACGTGATCGACGTGGATATGAGTATCCACGTAGCCCTCGACGCCTCTGCTGATGCGAAGATGGAAGACGCCCAGGCGACGATGTACTACGACAACAAACGGTTCGGCGCAGTCACACTGCCAGCGCAAGCGTTTTCCAAGCACAACAAGTCTTTCGACATGGTGATCCGTACCTCCGTTGAGATAGCTGATCCAGTCGTGTTCGGATCACTGAGCAGGGCGCTGGTGACCGACTCTGAAGTCTCAATCGACACACACGCGACGTTCAAGGCCAGTGCAGTCGGCCTCTCGTACGGTGGACTGAAGCTCAACCGCCAGTTCACGATCAAGGCGTTCGATCAGTTTGAAGACCCAAAGCCCGAAGTGAACAGCATCAAGCTTAGTGAATGCACGGCAGCTGCATACACGATGCTGATCAACGTCACGCTGGACAACGACTCGCTCGTGGGAATCGGGGGCGTCGGATCACTGAACTTGAGTGTATACTACCAGCAAGACTATCTCGGCCAAGCTTTATCAACCGACAAGAATCTGGGGTTTCCACGTGGTGCATCGTCAATGGTCATTCAGCTCACGATCAACCAGACAGCCAAGACGATGGGGACTTTGCTCAGTATGGTCGGCGGCTTGCTCGGCGGGAAGGCCCAGTTCTATGCAACGGGGAACCACCCGTACGCAACGAAGGCTGTGTTGCTCCAGGACGCATTCGCTGGTCTGAACATCAGTATGCTCTACACAGACGGACTGAGTAAGGTGACGATTAGCCCCACGTGCAATATACTGTCGATCCTCTCAGGAGGACGATAAGCATCGACCCACCACACTGCAAAGAGTTCCTGCACTATCGATGCGGCGCGACCGACCCCAGCTTGTGGAGTGCATGGTGCTAAAAAGGGGGGGGGGGGGGGGGGGGGGGGGGGGGGGGGGGGGGGGGGGGGGGGGGGGGGGGGGGGGGGGGGGGGGGGGGGGGGGGGGGGGGGGGG
>JAADVE010000414.1:0-19526 GCA_023334595.1 Pythium utonaiense
CAGTAAACATCACTCTCCACCTGGCTTTAAGAGACAGTAGCACGTTGGTCAACGTGTCAGAAGCGCCACTTTGTGGCCATAGCCGGGGAGAGCTCCTGGACGAGCGGCTCCGTTCCGAAATCGTCGGGAGGTGAGACCATGGCTCGCGCATGGTCACACTCGCGATTCCTCACAGCAAACTTCTGCTGTATTCTGCCTACTCACCATGCGACTGGCGGGGCGGCGACTCGCCCTCGCGGTGGGTCTCTCGCTGTCGGCGCAGGCCGCACTCGCGAGCTCCTCGGTCCGCTGCTGGCGCGCGACCATCTCCAGCAACGGTGGCGTGTCCACCGACCTCTCCGGCGTGGATGCAGCGTGTCCCGTGCAAGTCTCGTTCACCGAGTTCTCCGGCACCTTCGCGCCTGGCGACAGCGTGCCGATGGTGTGGAGCGTCGCGCTCAAGCCTGCCGAGTCCTCGACCAACGCCGTCCAGATGCCGCTGCCGCCCGTGGCGACGCTGCCTCTGGACAGCCCGGTCGACGCCAAGCCCACGCAGATCAGCGCGACGTACGCGCGCACATGTAGTGGCGACGCAGACACGTGCGACCCGTCGACGGCCGCGACGGCGTTCACGACGCCGCAGACGGGCAACTTCTCTTCTTCGTCATCGTCGTCGTCGTCGGTGGCGGTGGCGGGCGAGGCCGTGCAGTTCGTTTCGCTCACGGGACTCAAGTTCGACGCCGAAGGATCGTACACGATTGCAGCGATGGCGGCCATTCGAGACTCCGAGGACGCATCGAGGGCGTACGTGTTCGCTGGCTACACGACCGTGAACATCACGGGCAGCAGCGCATCCGCAGGTGGGAGTGGAAGTACCAACGGTGGTGCGGCGACCCATGAGAAGGGCGTGGTGCGGTGCCGCATGTCACGACAGAGCGCGTTGAATGAGACGCTCGACGCCGCGGCGAGTGTGAGCGAGAGCACGAGCTGCGAGGTGGGTATCAAGGTGGCGCCGCTGCGGGTGACGCGGCCGGCGACGGGCGTGGCGGTGGCGTGGACGGCGACGCTGAATCAGCGAGACGACGCGGACATGCACATGCCGTCGCCGCTGTCTACGGAGGAGATCAACGGCACGAGCTACGAAATCGTGCGGTCGTCGCTGAGCCTGTGCAAGAGCGCGAATGCCTGCGACGAGTACGTGGGTGCGGACGGCATGGAGCAGGTCGTGGAGACGGGTCCAGCGTCGTTCTCGTCGGCGGGCAACGTGAGCTTCGAGGCGTCCGGTGTGACGCTGGCGAGCGCTGGGTGGCACATGGCGATGGTGCACTTGGTGGTGGCGGGTCCTAGTCGTCGGTACGACTTCGTGTACTACTTTGATCTCCTGGCGACGGAAACGGACGTGTCGGAGAGTGTGGATACTGCTTCGTACGTGGCAGGCACGGCAACATCGTACTGCTGGTCGGTACTGGCGGACGGCACGGCTACGGACGTGTCGTCGTGGAGTGTGGCATCTGCGGGTCGGGACACGGAGTGTCCGTACACATCTAGCCTGTCGTTCGAGAGCATGAGCGTGGAGGCGAACAAGACGGTGGACCTGAGCTGGACAGTGACGCAGCATCCAAGCGGGTCGTTCTCAGAGAGCAAGTTTGAGGGCGGCGTGAACCTCACATCGGTGGTGGACGCTGCGTCTCAGCAGCGCGTGACGCTGCCGGGGCTGTTTCTGTATGCATGCGGCGTTGGAACCGTGTGCTCGCCGTTCTCGAACACGAACCGTACGCTGTTGTTCTCTGGGTCTGCTCGCGACCTGTCTAGCGACGGCAAGGCGATCATCAACGCATCTGGCGTGAGGCTCCCGTCTGTGCCTGGCAACTACACGCTGATGGCGCATACGGTGTTTCCGAACGGTGCGAGTCGCGTGGACGTGGCATCGTACGGCGTGGTGACGGTGTCTGCTGCGTCAGCGTCGTCGTCTGCCGGTGGGTCCGGGTCCAAGTCTCACACGCTGGCGTACGTGTTGGTGTCGGTGGGGTCGGTTGTGGGCGTGGTGGCGATCTTCTTCGGCGTCGTGTGGTTCCGCAAGCGTCGCCAGCGTCAGGAGATGGAGAAGATCGTCCGCTTCGGCGTGTTTGGCGCTCCTGCGCGTCCGCCGACGGCACTCAAGACTACTGACTCGAAGAGCTCTGGCTCGTCCGATCCGTTTGGCCACGGCGGCTCGTTCAGCTTGACACGGGTGGAGCCTTCGCCGCTCTCATTCAGCGAAGAGCGAGAAGGCTCGCTATCCTATAACCCATACTCGCGTGCGAGCTTCCAAGACATGTCGTTCCAGGAGTCCAATCTCAGCTTCGCGTTCTCCGACAGTGAGCGACCGAGCGTCAGTAGCGAAGCCTACGACGTGTAATCTGGAGAGAGATGTCCCATGTTACTAAGATGTGAAGAACAAAACCCAAGCCTATGATTTATGAACTGACGATGTGTGTGTTGACCTGTATGGTGTCGTCCTTTCTTATTCTTCGTAGCTGTTCACCACGAGCGACACCGTCCTGTGGATGTAGTATGACAAACGCTAGTTCTCAGTGGACTACTGGCTAGCGGAGAAGGTGAAGCTGAGGTCCGAGTCTCCACCGTACACCTCGTGGTTGTCGGGCTTATCGTTGATGGAGAGTGACAGCATCGACCTTGCTGCGATGGTGAAGGTGAAAGACTTACGTAGGTCGAAGAGCGGCTCCGTTGGATCTGCTCAGCACTTCATCATCGTCTGCGGGCATGAGGACACTCCGAAGGCGTCGAATGGGACCATTTCATTGTTCGAATGCTGGTGGTGGCGGTGGGCACGCTTGAGACACACGTCGCCGAAGAAGATCGCCACCACACCCACAACGAACCCCACCGACACCAACACGTGGTGGTAGCTGGCGGGTGATTCACGAAACGACAAGACGGCTCGCACCTGAAGAAGACAACACCACATCACCAGAAGAATACGAACGTGGGGGTCTTGTATTGCGTGGGTTTGTGCTACTCGAAGGCGCTCTCTCGCTGCTGCTTCTGCCGCTGCTCGAGCGCGTCAAACTTGGCTGCGCGTGCGATGAACAGCACCATCTCCACAAACATCATAAACACCGCACCGCCCAGCCCCATGATCACGCGCTGCATCACCAACCACACAAGTCAGTCAATCAGTCCGTCCATCCGTCAGCTCAGTCCGCCACGAGCAGGAGAGACGCACGCACCGTGGTCTCGTTGTCCGTGAGCGGCCGTGACACGATGTACACGACGATGAATGCGACGATGCGCGACACGACCATGTTGGCGCCGATCGACAGGTGCTGCTTCACGGACGTGAGGCTCTTCTGGAGCTCCTTGGACGCCGTCTGCGTCTTGACGTTCTTCACCAAGTGGCCGTACCGCATCTCCTCATCCAGCCGCAGCAGCTTCTCTCGGCGCTTCTCCAGATACCTCACGCGCGCCTTCGACGGTGGCTCCTCCGGCGTCGTGACGCGGGGATTCACGCGCGCGCCGGCCAGGAAATGGCGCAGCGACGGCGTCGAAGGGTCCGTCGTGGCGCGCAGCTCCTGTAGCCACCGCGCGCACTTGCGCAGGTCGGCCGGCGTGAGCGCCAGCGCGGAGAGCTCACTCAGCTCCTTCATGTGCTTGCCATCGAGGCGCTTGTTCAGGAACGCCAGCAGCGCCGTCACGCCGCCGCCCTCGATCTGCGTCTGCCATGTCGCCATGGTATCACCACCGGCAGCTTCCAATCTTCTGATCCTGGCAGGCGAAGAGCTACAACATCCGATTAGCTCAGCTTAGCATCAGGCTAACCACGCTGGGTTACGGGTACGGGGTACGGTGTGGTCATGTGGTCCACACATTATCATCTTTAGCGTGTCCGCTATTTCCCCAGTCAGCAATGCCGCCACGTCGCCATCATGCGCAATGGCTGCCTTCGAGCGTCGTCGGCGCGTCCACATCTCGCCATCCACTGCGTTCTAGCGCATGCAACCGCCACCATCTTGTAGCTCGTTATCTTTTGGTGGTGCTGTGTGTTTGCGCGGTGCTCGTTCGCGCTGTGGGCGCCGAGAGCGACGCCTCCGCACCGCACAGCTCGCACTTCAACGGCCTCCGCGTGATCTCGGGAAGCAGTTTCCGCGCGTTCACGAACCGCTTCCGGCGCCAGCTCCGCGGCAAGACTGGCGACTGCCTCACATTCCACGAGGCCGACAACTGGTGGCGCTACGAGTGGTGCGTGGGCCGCCACGTGCGCCAGTTCCACGAGTACCCTGGCGCCGCCGCGACGCCCACGTGGAGCATCGTGCTCGGCCGCTTCGCCAGCGACGCGAGCAGGACCATGCGCATCCTCCCGCGCGACGACCTGGACACGCTGCGCAACCCGGACGTGCTGGGCTACGTGGCCACGCAGCAGTACGCGAACGGAGACCTGTGCGCGGTCGCCGGCCACACGCCGCGCCGCGTCGAGATCGAGTACAAGTGCTGCGTGCTGCGCGCCAACGAGACGTACATCGAGTCGGTGGAGGAGGCTGCGGACAGGCCGTGCGCGTACACGCTGTCCGTGTGCACGCCCGTGGCCTGCGGACTCATGCACAAGGACCAGTACGTGTTCGGCGCCAGCACGCACGTGAGCGAGGAGGAGCGTCTGGTGCTCGTGGATACGGTCAAGGAGATGTTCTACCACGCGTACAACGGCTACATGGAGCACGCGTTCCCGCTGGACGCGCTGTTGCCGCTGTCGTGCAAGGGCGAGCGCTTCGAGCTGGGCAAGATCCCCATGCTCACGCTGATCGACACACTGGATACGCTCGCGATCTTCCAGGACGCCGCCGAGTTCCAGCGCGCGGTAGCTCTCGTGGTCAAGCACTCGACCTTCGACCTGGACACGGAGGTCTCTGTGTTTGAAACCACGATCCGCGTGCTGGGCGGTCTGCTGTCCGCGCATCTCTTTGCAGTGGACACGTCGCTCGGGCTCTTCGCGCCCGGACAGTACCACGACGAGCTGCTCGCACTCGCGATCGACCTGGGCGATCGGCTTATGCCGGCTTTCAATACCGCCACGGGCATTCCGTACGGCACTGTGAATCTGCGGCGAGGAGTGCCACAAGGAGAGACGCCCATTGCGTCCACGGCCGGTGCCGGCTCGCTGTCCATGGAGTTCACGATGCTCAGCGCACTCACAGGCAACGCGTCGTACGCCACTGCGTCCCGACGTGCTGTTCGTGGGCTGTTTCAACGGCGCTCGCAGGTCGGACTCCTGGGCAAGCACATCGACACGAAGACGGGCGAGTGGACGGAGACGGTCTCCGGCCCTGGGTCCAACTCGGACAGCTTCTACGAGTACCTGTGGAAGATGTACGCGACTTTCAACGACGGTGAGATGCTCGAGATGTTCGACGACGTATACGCCGGCGTGATGAGCTCCAACCTTCACGGCGACTGGTTCGCTGACGTGTCGATGTGGTCCGGCTGCTCGCATAGCCAGGGCGTCGTGTTCGAGAACCTCGTGGCGTTCTGGCCTGGTATGCAGGCGTCGCTGGGACACTTGACCCCAGCCGCGCGGTCCATGAACGCGTTTTACCGCGTGTGGCGCGAGTACGGTTTCGTACCCGAGCAGTTCAACGTGCTCAAGTGGAAGCCCGTGCGTAGTGGAAGCGGACCGCGGTATCCGCTGCGGCCAGAGCTCATCGAATCTACGTTTTACATGCATGAGGCTACGAAGGACTCGACGTGGCTGCGCGCTGGCGCACACTTTGTCCACTCGCTGCAGAAGCACACCAAGACAAAGTGCGGGTACGCGACGGTGCGCGACATCGAGCGCAAGGAGCTGGAGGATAACATGCCTTCGTTCTTTCTCAGTGAAACCTGCAAGTACTTGTATTTGCTGTTTAACACATCGCACTTTATCCGCAATGGCAGCTACGTCTTCACGACGGAGGCACATCCGTTCCCAGTGCTGCCCGCCAAGCAGGTCGAGCCTGTGCTACTGCCTACCGTCGAGGGCGCTCGTGCGCTGCGGGCAACGTCCAGCTATAGGCAGTGTGCCAAGCCCGTGTTCTGGCACGCGCTCGGGTACCAACTGGACTTCGATGGCGTCGTGGTGGACCAGACCGAGCGTTGCGCGAGACCCATGAGCGCGAAGGACGCTCGCCCAGCAGCTCCACCAGTGGACAAGCAGAACAAGGACGAGTGGCTACCGCTGATTGAACAGAAGCTCCGCGAGCAGCTCGAGCAGCTCAAGCAGTTAGGTGGGCGGGACGGAGGCGATGACCACGTGATCAACCTGGGCCATGTCGGCGAGCCGACGGAAGATGTGATGAAGCGACTGTCGGGTAAGGTGGTGCCGATGGTGGACGCTGACGATCTTGACGCCAACGAAGACCACCGAGACAGCGCTCCGAAGCGACACTACCTCCAAGGCGGCGCGCGGCTTGGCCTCTTCCAGATGGACCAGGAGGACGGTGTGATGCGCGTGACGCGGCAGGACACTGGCGAGTGGGTGGAGATCTCAGGTCTTGAAGACTCTCGCTTCGCTGTGCTGTCGTGGCTGCCCGAGAGAAGGGGTTTCCGTGGTCAACACGAGGCTGCCTCAGGCGACGCTGACGACGAGCTCCCACTACTGCTGCCCCGCCACAAGGTCTACGACTTCAGCCGCGGACGGCATCAGCCAGCTCAGCGGCGGCTATGCTCACTGGAAGTGGCGGTCAGCACCGAGACCGACGAGGGGGACGGGAACCCGTACGCATCGCCCTCGGTTGTGTCTGCTCCCAAGCTGTTCTCGTTCTGGTGTACGAGCTCCACCTTCGGCGTGCTGCCGTCTGAGCCGGGTACACAGCGCGGACCATCCGCGTCCATCGTGTTCGCGGACCCGCTGGACGCCTGCGTGCCGTTCGTGAACCCAGAGCAATACCACCACAAAATCGTGGTCGTGAAGCGTGGTGGGTGCTTCTTCGAGACCAAGGCTCGCAACGTCGCAGCCACAGGGGCCGCGGGGCTCGTGGTCGTCAACAACGAAGACGAAGATCGCGTGATGGTCATGTCGGGCTCCCAGGAGTCGCTGGAGGTCGAAGAGCCCGTGGAGGACAGAGGCCAAAGCGTGGCGGTGCCGACAGTGATGATCGCAAGACGTGCGGGCGAGTGGCTCCACCGCCAGTTCACCAAGAGCGGTGGGCGCGTGTCGGGTCGGCTGCAGCTGTCCATGCAAGAGCGCGAGTCGGCCGTGGCGTTGATCCACGACTACATGGAGGCCACGTCCGAGCGGGTCGAGTCGTGGGAGGAGACGATTCTGATCGACACGGTGAAGCACCAGGTGTATCCACGCATGGAGCGAGGCGGCACGGACGCTGTGGCCCATTGGCGAGTGTTCGCACCTGACTGGGGCGTGGATATGCAGCCTACGAGAGACCCGCACACTCGCGAGATCACGAGCTGGCTGCTGCAGATCATCTCGACGGAGCAGACGCTCGAAGACGCTCTTCGTGCGAGTCCTTGAGCTTGAGTGGAGGTGGACAAGCTCACACAGGCATAGAGTCAGGTAGGGGGATGGATGTATATAGAAAGAGGGAGAGAGAGGGGATAGCGAGAGCGCAGGCGCGTCTAGAGAAGCGGGGTTTAGTTGCTTGTAGATATCCAAAACATATACACTGCGTCCCGCCGCGGTCCGGTGTGTCTTCGATCGCAGTGCGTCGCGTGGCGGGAGTCCGGAGAGACGGAGAGAAGCTTAGGTCAGGATCTTCTTGCGCTTGCTCTGCTCCTCCTTGCCGCGCTGGATGGCCGTGATGCGGTCGCCCAGACTGAGTGCGATGCCCTGCGTCTTGCTGCGGATCCGGATGTAGCCGGCGATCTTGCCCTTGTCCTGCTTCTCCACGCTCAGGTTCACAAGCGCGTCCTCACCGAACACGCTCTTGGCGTACAGGTTCGCGGCCAGGAAGTTGGTGTCACCGCCCAGCGACGCCGTGGGCGTGAGGCAGCGCATGTTGGTGCGGTCGACGACGTGCTGCAGGAACTCAAACACGTTCGTGATCTCCGTGTTCACGGCCACCTTGTTCTCCCACTCAAACTCGGCCCACATGGCACGGAACTCGGCGTCCGAGCAGGTCGCTGGCTGGATGTAGTCCATGATGTCCAGGTGGATGTCGTTCAGGTTCACGTACGTCTTCTCGGCGCCAGAGGTCGAGTCGTACACGATCGTGCCGAAAATGTGGCCCGTTTCCGTGGACGAGACCTTGATGTTGGCACGGATGGTGCGTTGGTCCAGTGGACCAATGGTCTGTGGCTGTGGACGCTCCACGATCTTCAGGTCGCCAATGGTAGACAGCTCCACACTCAGGTTGTTGAGCGTCTGCGGCAGGCGGTTCACCACCAGGATCTCCAGCACGATGTCGTAGTCGTGGACCGTCACATACGCCTCGGCGTACACCGGATCCGCGAAACCCGTGAGCTGGTGCACGTGGCGCAGCTTGGCGCTGTACTCGTTCGCGCCGTCCTGGCCCAGCGCGCGGTTGATGTCGGCGCCGTCATCGATGTCAATGTCGGTAGAGCCCAACGCCTTCTTGCCGCGCAGTTGGCGGAAGCTAATGAGGTCGTCGGCTTGCGTCACTGGCTCCTCGTCCTTGTGCTGCTCGGCCTGCTGCGCCTTCTGGTTCTCCAGCAGCTTGCGGAACGACGCGCGGCACTCCTCGGTGATAATCGCAAACGTCTCCTGTGTGCACTCTGGATCCAGCAGGATCCGCACACCCATGAGGATGCGGCGAGACGAATCGTCGTCGATCTCGTGCTTCGTGTCCTTCGACTGTCCGTAGGCAATCACCGAGCACATCGCACGCGTCGTGTCGATGATCAGGCTCTTTACAGGCGCGGCCGCCGCTCCCTCGCCGCTCGTGCGGATCGCACGAAGACACAGCTTGGTCAGCGTCGAAGCCACAGCCGAGGCCAGGAAGAAGTCACCGTTCAGAATGAGCTTCCGCAGGCCGGGCATACTCTCGTCCTCGGCCACGGCCGCCGCTCCCTTCTTCGTCGGCGCCGCACTGTACGAGGTCTCTGTCGCGTAGGTACCGTCTGCCAGCACGACACTCTTGGTCACTGGCTTGCTGTACGCCACACTATCATCCGGAACAGCCTCAGCGGCCTCCTTGTCCTTGGCTGCCTGCTGCGCCGCAGTCGCGAACGGCAGAGGTCCCAGCGCCGCCAGGATCGTCTTGGTGGCCTCCACGATCGAGGTGTCACTGTCGCTGACAGGCCCCAGGTCCGACGAGTACTCGCCCAGGATCCACAGCGCCACGCGGTAGACCTTGGCCAGCGAGATGTCGGCGAACGCGACCAGCAGCTTCTGCAGGATGCGCTCACGCAGCTCTGGGTACGACTCGCACATCGCACGCACGAACAGAATCACGTCCATCGCGCCATCCGAGTTGAGGAACTCCATGAGCAGGTGCACGACGTGGCTGGCGACCTCGGGGAACTTGACGGCACACGAGTGGATGGCCTGGATGAGCAGGTGGCGATACTCACCGCTCTTCTCCAGCGACTTGTCCTGGGTCTTGACAACCTCACGCTTGAGATGGTGGACGACTTCTTCGATGTTACGCGTGGACACGAGATCCATGGCGATCTCCAGCACCTTCTTGCAGATGTCGAGGCTAGGCGACGCCAGCGCCCGCAGAATGTCCATGAGGATCTCCTGCAGCACCTTCGTGTGGTGCTTCTTGAGGTCCGCTAGACGGTCCAGCACGATCAGCTTCACGTTGTTGTCGCTCTGCGAGTTCAGCAGGCCACAGTAGGTCTTGGCGGCCGCACGCACAGCCGTAGGAGCCGACGACAGCGTCACGAGCGTCCACGCGGCCTCGTAGCTGACGGCCGGCGAAGCGCTGTTCAGCAACTGGAAGATGCAGCGCACAAAGCGAGCCTTCTGCGACGGGTCCTGGCGACACACCTTGCGCGTCATCTCGAGGATCACGAGCGAGAAGCCGTCGCCGAACTTGGCGACCTGGTCCATCGCGTTGAGCAAGAAGGCCACAGCGCGGTCCTGCGCACAGTCAAAGAGCATGAGGAATGCGTTGCGGCGCGCGCCGGCGTCCGTCTCGTTCAGCAGCAAGCGCTCGATGAGCTCTGGCGCGTCCGGGATGAGCATCTCGCCGTGGTTCTTGTACATGGTGTACACGGTCATCACGGCGTTCTTGCGCACGTACGAGTGGCGGTGCTCAAGGTTGCTCTTAACGGCGTCCTTGAGCGGCTCGAGGATCTCGCGCTCCTTGGTCTTGCACAGAAAGCGCAGCATGGAGCCGCGGATGAACTCGTTCGGGTGGTTGAGGTCGTTCAGCAGCGCGTTGCACACGAGGATCATCTCGGGCAGCAACTTGGGCGCCTGCTTGGGCTGGCCGGCGACCTCGTTGGGCTGCTGCTCGTACTTGGGCGCGATCTCCCAGTACACCATGAGCAGCTTCTTGAGCGTGTGGTCGCTCTGCGTGGAGCAGAAGCGGATGATGTGCATGAGCACCTTGGGGAACTTCTCGCCGTGCAGCAGCCCCAGAATCGCGCTCTTCACGGCCTTGATCTTGAGCTCGATCTTGGGCGACTCGAGGCCCTTGAGGATCTCGTCCTGCGACGGCGGCAGGGCCTTCTCGCTGCCCTGCACAGGCTGCAGCAGCACCGTGCAGTAGCGTTCGTTGCTCACGCCCGACGACGCCATGGCCGCTCACAGATATTCACGCAGAGAGCGACGCGCAGAGGGAACTCCCGGAGCTGGTCGTACGCAGCGGCGGGATCTTGGTGTCTTGGGGACTTCACGCAGCAGAGGGGGCGAGCCAGGCTGGGGAGAGGCCCAGTGGCGGTCTCTGATTGGCTGAAAACGAGGAGCTACAAATGCACGCGATTGGCGAATTAAATAAGAGTTTCAGCCAATGAGAGAGCGAGTTGACGTTCGAAAAACGTGGGTTTCGGGCGAATGGGATTGACGTGCACGAGGTCCACAGCGAGATGACGGAGGACGAGACGAAGGAGCTGCTGCGGCTGCGCGACGGCCGCCACGGACACGGCAGCAGCAATGGAGCTGCGCACGGACAGGTAGCGAAGAATGGAGGCGCAAGCAGCGGCCGCGTCGTCGCGGCGGATGAGAGCGACGGCGGCGGTGGAGAGAGCGAGACAGGCGGCGGCTTCCACGGCCGCAGCGTCGGCGGCATCAAGCCTCGCACGTGGATGCTGTTCAGCTTCGTCGGCGGGCTGATCTACGGCTACAATGTGAGCATGGCGGCACCGCTCCAGTACATCCGCGATGACTTAAACCTGACGTCGTACCAGGAGGAGATGGTGAGCGCCACGGCCACGCTCAGCGACGCCAGCTCCATGCTGGCCGGAGGGCTGCTAGCCGACCGCTTCGGACGCAAGCCCACGGCCATGCTCGCATGTGTGTGCTCCATCTTCGGTGCGCTCATGAGCAGCGCGTTCAGTGTCAGCTTCGCGTGGCTCATCGTCTGGCGGCTCTGCTCGGGCGTCGGCAACGGACTCTCCATCCTGCTGCTGCCCATGTACATCAGCGAGTGCGTCGATGCCGACCACCGCGGCACCTACCTCACGCTCTACCAACTTGGGTGCGTTTTCACTCCCTGTATGATTCTGTACTTCGTCATGGCACTGCATGCTCACCTTTTTGTCTCGATCGTCCACAGCGTCAACTCCGGAGTCGCAGTCCCGTACCTCTTCATGCTGCTCGTGAACGAGAACTGGCGGTCGTGTCTGGCTTTTGGCTCCTTCCCGGCACTGTACGTGCTCTACAACCTCTACCGGTTCTTCCCCGAGAGCATTCGATGGTTGCGCTGGAAGCAAGATCCGGAGAAGTACGATCTCGAGAGCAACGACGACGAGCCAGGCGCCACTGCCTCCGTGCCGCACAAGCCGCGGCTCGAACTGGTAATTGGCATCCTGTTGGCGTACGTCAACAACTGCGTCGACGCTTCGCTCTTCTACGGCCCAGAGATCATCTCCAAGGCAATGGCCAACTACACTCGTCGTGACGCCAACCTCTTCGGCCTGTCATGTTCGGTGCTGGCCGCCGTCTCCGTGGTCTTCGCGGCACGCTGCCTCATCAACTCGCAGCCGCGTCGCCGCCTCTACCTCCTGTGTCTTGCCGTCGTCACCGGCACCTTCTTCGCCAGTAGCGCCATCTTCGCGGCTTACTCGCCTGACGACTTTGCGTCGAATGCCTCCGCCTCCGCGAGCATCATCACCACGTTCGCGGTCATGAACGTCTTCGCCGCCATCGGCCCGAGCATCCTCTTCGTCGTCATCCTCAGCGAGCTCTTTACCGACAGCAGCTACCGCGCGCGCTACATGAGCTACTGCACGTTCTCCATGTCGCTCATTTCGCTACTGGTCAACGGCTCGCTGCTGTCGCTCTTCGAGGCCTTCGGCACGGCCACCACGTTCCTCGTCTACGGTCTCACTTACGCCGCGTGCTGGGCCTTCTTCTACGCGTACCTGCCAGAGACCAAGCAACGCCAACTTGTGTAGACTAGTGAAACAAAATACTTAGAATGCCTCTCTCTCTCTCTCTCTCTCTCTCTCTCTCTTCTCGGCTCTCGTGCATCTATGGTGCTGCGCTCTCGTCAGGCTGCTGCTGCAGCGCCAGCATTGTCTCGTTCTCGTGCTGCAGTTCGATGGTCGACGTCATCAAGTACGTGAGATGGTCGTTCAGCATCATGATCTTCTTCTCCTTCTCCTGAAGCGCGCGCTCCAGCTCGCGTACACGACGAGAGGACGAGGACGTCGGCGTCGATTCTTTGCTGCGGCTCTGGCGCTGGTGACTCAGGCGTAGCGACTCGTAGCTCGCTTCTTTCTCCTCCAGCTCGGCGACGAGTTGATCAATTTGCTTCTGGCACTTGCGGTGGTCGGCGGGCTTCTGCTTCGTAACCAGCACCTCGTACGCAGCTTCTTTCTCCTCCAATTCAGCAACGAGCTGCTCGATCTGCTGCTCGCACTTACGGTGATCAGTCGGCTTTAGCTTGAGTTTCGACAGCGCGATGCGGTGCGCTTCCTGCTGGTCGTGCTGCTCCACACGAAGCATCTCGTTCTCTTCCTTAAGACGAGCGATCTCGTTCTTGAGCTTCACGCACTGAACCTGCAGTTCTGACTTCACGGTTCGAGATCCTTCGAGCAGAGAAGTCTTCTCACGGTGCTCGTGATCCTTTAGACGCTGGTTCTCGAGCGCGAGCTTGGACAACTTTGCACTCATCGACTCCATCTCTTGCTGCACCTCGTCTTCGATCGTTTGCTGCGCGAGCGTCATCATCGATTCCTGCTCACGTAGACTCAACTCCAGCTTGCGGAGTCGAGCCTCCAGCTCACGAATGCGGTTCTCCTTCCGCTCAATTGTCGTAGCGTGCTGCCGCACCAGCTTCTGCTCATCCAATAGTCGGTTCTTCAGCTCGCGAACTCCCTCGTGAAGTGACCAGTCGCCTTGCAGGACTTCGTTGACAATTTGTGTCTGCTTCAGCTCCTGCAGCAACTGCTCACGCTCATGCGCTGTCCGGCTCACAAGTTCGGACAGCTCTTGCTGCAGTTCAGCCTCTCGCGATGCACTGGCATCGCACCGCTGTTGAACGAGCTTCAGACGCTTGATCAAGTTTGCCTCGTTGCTCTGCAGATCATCAACACGGCTCGCTTGCATTCGCTCTTTGCGCTCCAATTCCACAGTCGCCTTCTGCAGCTTGGACGTCACCGAGTCCAGTTCCTGGGTCTTCTCCGCGATCTCCGTCTGGGCCTCCTGACGTGCCTGCTTCAACGCATCCTTGAGCTTCTTGATGCGGTCGCGTTCGGTCACGAGGGCCGTTTGTGTTTGATGCAGTTCGGCTTCGAGCGAGTTCAGACGCATCGACATCTCCGTCTTTGTGTGCTTCAAGTCCGATCGCACCGTATCAGTCTCATTGAGCTGCCGCTTTAAGGATACCAGTTCGTCAGTGGCGACGGAAAGCCTCTGACGGAGGCTTTCCTTCTCTTCTTGCATCTTGCCCACTTGCACGCGAAGCTCATCACGTTCCAATTCCACTGCGATTCTCTTGCGCTGCTCATGATCTGCGGCGCTGTGTGTGCCATCTTCTCGGCTCTTCAGCTCGCGGTTCAGAGATCGAACTTGTTCCTCCAGATGCCTCAGTCGTGCTCTGGCCTGCGACAGATTTTCATCCTTGCGCAGCAAGTCGTTCGTCAGGGATGTCTTCTCGCTTTGGGCGATCTGCAAGGCCTGCTCCTTCAGCCCAGTCTGCTCCACCACCTTGACTCGCAGTTCTCTGTTTTCAGCTTCCAGTTTCTCGATCGCTTCCTTCTTCTCTTGGACATTCCGCATCGTCTGGCGTTTGAAGTCGTCCATTGCACGCTCGAGTATCTCGGACTGACGAGTCGATGCTGCGCTCTTTTGTGTGGCTTTCTCGGCTTGTTCTTTTAACTGCTGCACCTGGGAGTGATAGAATTCAGCGTTGGCTTTCGCTTCATTGCTCTCGCCGCGGACCCGCACCATCTCCTCCTTGAGTGACGAAATCTCTTCTCCCAATCCTCTCGCTTGTCGCTCGAGTCTCTCATTCGTGGCAACGAGTCGCTGATGTTCCATTTGGAACTCAGACTTCTGCGTTTCGAGTGCCGTCTGCAATCGTCGAACTTCTTGCTCCGCTGAGACTTGGAGAGAAGTCAAATCTGACTTGACCTTTTCGTACTCCGCTTCAAGGCCACGTCCTTGACGCATCAGCTCGCTCTCGCGTGCCTCCGCCTCACTTCGTCGTTGATACTCACGGTCTTGGGCTTGAGATTGAAGGGTTTGGATTTCCTTCTTGTACTTCTCATTCCACTCACGAAGCTGGTTCAGCTCCATCTTCAACTGCAGTTGCTGGCTCTCGCTCCGACGCGTCACTTCACTTTCCCGCGCTTCAAGCTCGCTTCGTCGCGTGCGTTCACGGTCTTCGGCTTGGGACTTCAGCATTTCAAGATCCTTTTGGTATCGCTCATTCCACATCCGAAGCTCCTTGTTCTCGGACTCGAATGCTTCAATCCTGGACTTGGCATCACGCATCTGCTCCTGCGCATGCTCCACCTGTATCTTCGCTCGGTCCAGCTCTGTCTCCCTTTCGTTCAACGTCTCCTTCGTTTCAGCGCACTTGTTTTCGGCAGCGCACGAAGCCATGTAGTACTGCTCAGCTTCGTGCTGCAGCTCACGGATCTCAGCTTCACGTCGACTGAGCTTGCCTGACAGCGTTTCTAACTGCACTTGAACATTCTGGTCGACCGACGGCGTTGCCTGTAGTCGTTGGATCTCGTCGGAGAACTCTTGGTTCAGCCTAGTCAGCTGCTTCTCAACGTCCATCTTTTCCGTTCGCGCAGATTCCAGCGCATTGACGAGCTCCATCTTCTCTTTCTCCATCTCGTTCAGCGCGTGGAGTAGCTGCTTCCCCTTGTCTTCCAGTTCACCGTTTTGCTTTTCAAACTGTGCCAACGACTCCATGAGCACCTCTTTCTCTTCTTCCATACCTTGCAAGTGATCTTCCAACGCGACTTTCTCGGCCGAAATCTCGTTCAGCGCACGCTGCATGTCGTCTTTCTCGTGATGAAGAGAAACGATAGTCGCTCGCTGCGCGCTCTCTTGCTCAGCTGTTCGAAGGTGCGCAGTGTTCATTTCGTCAAATTTGGCTTCCGCTTCCTTCTTCAGGTCCTCCAGTTGTTTCAGGAGATGACGGTTCTGCTCCTCCAGACGAAGGCGCTCTCGATGGAGGAGCTCCTGTTGCTTGGTTCGGTCATTGTCTGGGGCTAGGTACGCCTCGATTTGCTGCTTGAGGGTCTCAAGCTCTCGCTCACGTAGCTCGAGTTCTTTCTTGCGGTGCTCTAACTCACGCTGTAGCGTGCCGTACTCAAATTCCTGGGACGTGCTGCGGCTGCTCAGCTCTTGGTACTCAGACTGCCACTTTGACAGTTCCGCGTGAGCTTCTTCGCGAAGCTTCAGCAACTCATCTTCTCTCGTCTTCACAGCAGCGCGCAGCTGCTCACACTCGGCGTTCTTTCGCTCCAGATATGTCTCCATCTCTTGGACGTGGGTGTTGTACTGTGCCTGGATATCCGCACCCTGCTTACGAATAGCCTCAGCACTTGCCTTCTCTCGTTCGCGGATTTCTTGCTGTAGCTGCTCACACTTTCCCTGCCATTCGGCAACTGCTGAAGTGAGATCAGTGAGCCGCTGGTTCCCTTCGCCCATCAGGTCTTGTTGTGATGACATGAGTTCCGCGATCTGGCTGCTCTTCTTCTGATTGAGCAGCTGCAAATGCTGGCAGCGCTGCTGGAGCTCGTCGTTCTCCACGCGGACGCGTTGCGTTTCTTCACCCAACTCTTCTCGAAGCTTCGCGATACGGCCCACAAACGCCTGTTCCAGATCCGACTTGACAGCGATCAATCCCTCTTCTGCCTGCTTGCGGATGATCTTGATCTCCTTGTTCATCTGGCGCACGCGCTCCGACTCAGCCTGCAGCTTTTGGAGAAGCTCCGTGACTTCGGCCTCTCTCGTCTGTAGCTTATCATGCATAGCCTGCATCTCGTGCTGGTGCTTGAGAGCCATCGCTTCAAAGTCCGCACGGTACTTGCCGCTTTCACCCACGAGCTTGTTCACGCTGCGGGAGCTTTCCTCCCGCTCGCGCCGCATTTGCTGGAGCTCGCCGTCCAGATGCTCCCGTAGCCGCTTCTCTTCCTTGTGCTGGATCTCGAATCCATGCGCTGCGTTTCCAAACTCCTCCGCGCGCTTTCGCTCCGCCTCACACTGTTGCTGGAGCTGCTCGACTTGGGACTGAAGACCACGCAGCGACTGCTCCTGGCGGGTGCACTGCTCCAGGAGACTCCGGTGTTCGTGCGTCAGCTCCGAGCCGTGCTTGTCCATCTGGTTCACTGTCCGCTGGAGCTCCTGCATCTCCTTCTCCATGGCCACGACCGTGTCATTGCGGTCCTTCACGACGCTCTCCAGCTCTTGCTTCTGGAATCGGAGCTCGTTGATCGTGGTGTTTAGCTGTGTCACCTGCTCCTGCGCACGCTGCGTCATCGCCTTGGTCTCCTGCACGGCCTTCTGGTACTTTTCCTCCCAGCTCTGCTTCTCGATCACCGCGCTGGCGAGCTTGAGCTCCGTCTTTTCAAGCCGCTAAACCACGCACATACACCAAACACTTTCAGCACTTGTGGAAACTCTACTCCCTACACAACCCCAGCGAATCGTACCATGCCCAAGTCGGCAATCAGCTCGAGATTATCACGCGCCTCGTCGATAGCCAGGTCCAGCTCCTTGCCCTTCCACAGGTCGATGTATCGCTTCTGCGACTCGATCACAGCGCCCAGCTCCGCGAACCGCGCGATGATCGTGGGCATCAGCGGGTACTCGGCCTGCTTCTCTTCCTGTTGTTCCTCAATCACACGAAGAAGACGCTCTTAGTGTCCATTCCGCTAGTCACAACCGCCCTCCACAGCGAGCGAGCACGACGTACCAGAAAGTACAGGAACTGCGCGAACGACATGACGGCGTCGGTCAGCGCGACGGGCGACATGCCACGCGCAGGCGACTCCTCTGCGCGCGACGGACTGGGCGACGGCGCGTGTCCGGACGGCGGCAGCGTCTCAAACGCGTAGGCCTTGCGGGTATTCGCCCGCACGTCGGCGGCCTGTTGGTTGAACCACACACACACGCACATATCTCATCAGCAAACGCTCGTCGCAGGCCACGATTTCAACGGCAAGTAGCTACGTACGACTCGCTCAGCGACGCGCGTGAGGCGCTCGTCCTGCGCGCGCAGACGCATGGGCGTCACGGGCGCGGACGGAGGCAGCGGAGACCGGCGCGAGGAGAAGCTGCCGCGCGGGTTGGAGCTGCTGCGCACGACGCGCACGGGCGTCTGGAGCAGCGGCGGCGTCGCGCGCACGAAGCGCTGGCTGGCGGAGGAGTCTCCTGCGTCCATGCGCACGTCCGAGTCGTCCGCCGTGCGCTGCGACGACGGCGACGGCGACGAGCGAGCCGCTTCCATGTTCGTGGTCGCTTTCCCGCGTCGCAATGGCGAGTGGCGACGCTAAAGCCGACGCGAACGCGCGCCATACGCGCAACTTGAGCGCTAAATGTTCCCGCGCTGGCAGCTAAAAGAGAGGTAGATCGCACATTTTTCAATTTCATAGGCTCGTTTTGCAGTCATAAAACGGAGGATAGGAGTGTTTAAAACGGGGCTGTGGCATAGACGCGGGGGATGAATTTTCGAAATCTGAATCCACGACCTCTCTATGGAGATATCTATTAGGAGAGGGTTATGTGGCCCACATAATTGCATCTTGAAAGGGTGCGGACGCGCATTGCCAAGAGCTCCTTCCATGGCGTCGAGTATGAAGCGGCTGCGAATAACTCGTGGATTCTGTGTGGTGGGCTTGGCATTAGCTGCGGCTGGCAGTAGCGTCGCGACGTCGGACTTCGACAACGCCTCCTACTCGGCGGTGGACTGGTCGCTCGTGTCGCCAGCCGCGATCGATGCAGCGCAGGACGCCCTGGTCGCCCCCATCGGCTGCGCGTGCGTCGGATCCAGGTTCCGTACTCGCATGCTCCGTGGGGTTCTCTGTGTGTGGCGTCTTCTGACTCGTCTACTCTTTTGCGGACTATAGCTCCTCCAGCCAGTGCGCGTTCTTCGACTGCGCGTGCTCGTGCGACCTCACGGCCGGCGCATGTGATGCCTTCTGCTGCTGCGACGCTGAGGTGAGCAGCGCTCCTGCGAGTACGTCGACGCCCATTTACTTACCTGTCCTTCTTGTGTAGTGCACAGTAGATCATGTCTCATCCGTTCGCAGTCAAGGGCTTTGTGTGGACGTCGAGGTGGCCAAGCCGTCGATCGAGTACTGCTCCACCGACCTCACGATGACCAGCGCGTCCAGCCAAGTGAATGCACTACTGGCGGACTCAGTTCTGTGCGTTGCGGTAGACAACAACGAAGTGGTGGGCGACTACATAAGCGCGCCAAAAGAGGAGACGATGGCCGTCGCAAAGGCCTTCTCGCAGAACCCCAAGGAGTATTCGTTTGTATCCGATGCGAGTGTGGCGGTCGACAAGCGGACTGCGTACTATCCCGGAGACTCGATCCCGGTCTTCTCCAAGGCTGTCGATGCATCGATCCATGGACCGACGCTTCTCGGCTGGGGGTCCACGGGTGGCTCGTCGCGTTGTACGCATCGGATGCCCGTGCGGTTCACTAACGATTGGGAGTCGTCGTGCGTCCTCGACGATGCCGATCTCTCGGTTGCCTGTGAAGCTGCAGGAAGTTGGCTCGATCCATCCGCTGTCGCGCAGAATCTGCTAGTTGCAAAGACTCCAAATGTGGTCTCTGCCACAGCAGCATCGAACGAAATCGTGCCCCTCGAAGTCAACGTTAGGGAAGTCGACTTGTCTAGTGGTGCAGTGCTGCAGCTGCAGACGCCGTACCCAAGCTACTATCCAAAGCCCCAGCTCACCCCTGGGTCTGCTAATCAGGATTCCACATGCAAAGGAGCATTGATCGGTGTCGCTTATG
>JAADVE010000415.1:0-19469 GCA_023334595.1 Pythium utonaiense
CTCCGTGGTGACGACGTGGAGCAGTTTTTCGAGAACGAACGAAAGTGGATGAGGCTGCCGACGCCAATTGACATCGAAAAGTACACGTACAAGACGAGCAAAAGCACCAGCAACAACGCGTGTGAGGCCAACGCGGCGGATAGGAATGCAGAGCGAGTGGACGCGACGCCAGCCAGCCAGAAGAGCGAGACCAAGATGAAGATCACTTTCACGCACCACGTCCAGTTCGAGCACGAGCGAGTGCGGTTCGCGTTCTGCTACCCCTACACGTACACGAAGATCCAGCGACAGCTCAGTGGATTTGATGCCAAGCACGCATCTGGGGCGATCTACTACCACCGAGACGTTCTCACGTACTCTCTTGGCGGTCTTCCCATCGAGCTGCTGACGATCTCATCGCATGATGCGGTGCTCGAGGACCACGAGCCGTCGATCCCAACACTCTTTCCAGATTCTGGAAGAGAACGAGCTCGGGCTTTTGATCCAGCGAGGAAGCGAACAGTATTCATCACAGCGCGAGTGCATCCAGGTGAAACGCCGGCAAATTTTATGCTGGATGGCATGCTTCGACTGCTCTTGCACCCGACAGACGAAAACGCTGCATGTCTTCGACGCCACTTCGTGTTCAAGATCATCCCAGTGCTGAATCCAGACGGTGTGTGCCAAGGCTACTACCGCACAGACACACGAGGCGTGAATTTGAACCGAGTCTACGAGTCCCCAGAGCTCAGCAGCGAACCGGCCATCTATGCGACGAAAGAACTTTTACTGGAGACCGTGAAGCGATACGGTGAGTCGCGCGCAAGGGAAAACGTCGTGTACCTTGATCTCCACGCCCACGCGAACCACCGTGGTTGCTTCGTCTACGGCAATAGCCTTCTCCCACTGGCGCACGAGAGGAAATCGAGACCCAGCGACCTAGAGCGACAGGTTCAGACCCAGGTTTACGCCAAGCTCGTGAGTTTGCACTGCCCATTCTTCGACTACGGTGCGTGCTCGTTTGACGCCGAGAACATGAACCGCCGAGACGCACGAGACAACAACAACGCAACGACATCGCGCGAGGGTAGCAGCAGAGTCGCGTTGTTCCGAGCGACAGATCTCACGTACGTGTATACGATCGAGTGTAACTACAACGAAGGACGACGACGACTGGAGGGATCGACAAAGCAGGGATCGCAGCGAGCCAAATCCGATTCGAACACGCAGTCAGCTGATCGTGTCCAGCGACACGCTGCTCCACTTGGAGGTCGTTTGTTCATCAAGTACTCACCAGCTGAATGGATCGATGTGGGTATTGGTTCAATCCTGGCGTTAGTGGACCTCTTCCAACTAGCGCCAGCCCGAGCATCATCTTCTTCAGCCATGGTCGAATCCCCATATCGAACATTGGATGGCGTCAAGAAGAGCATTCTGTCCGACTTGAAAGCTGCGGAACTGCTCGGCAAGGATACGTCGCATACTCCAGCTCCACCTACGAAAACTCAAGGATCGACCCGGAACGTTCTGGTGAAGAAGAGTCATCAGGCTGCAGAGGTGCCTCAGCGCAGCTCCAAATCCTCCTCGTCGTCTTCACGCTCAATCGTAAGCAAATACTAAGGTTCGTTTATTGATCAATCTCTTCCTAGGTTATGGATGTCATATGCTGCAGTGACATCACGCCATTCTCCTGAAGCAGCCACTGATGCAAGTGCGGAGGCTTCCACTTGGTTAGCAAGCTGATCGTCTCCACTTACGAACACCCCGACGCTTCCAGCGAATCGAGGAAACGACCTGCCAACTGTGCGCAGAAACTTGTCCACGTCCGGACGCATCGAGTAGATCTTGAGCCGCTCCATCACGTCGGGTCCGATCTCCGTGAAGGCCCTTCTCGAATCACGGAACTGATTGCCATCTTCCAAGTCACTGTGCTCATCCAGCGAGTCATCTTCCAGCAGTTTGTTCATCGACTTAAGCTTTTGCAGGCCTCGGGACGGAGCTCTCATCTCTGCACGCTGGACACGGTATGCTGCCGACGAATGAAGTTGCTCTTGCCGTTTTCGCTGGTGGTTCCATACAGCCTCATTGACAAGCGACACGGCGATCGTGATGATAGCAGAGGCAGCGAGGGCAAATACCACGTTTCGGACTCGAGGAAGCAAGCGGAAGTCGTCGTTCGCTTCGAAGTTGAGTGTACTCCACTCACCGATGATGATCAGGGGTAGACCAGCAGCTAGAGACAGCACGAGAGTGGCCGCCTTGACGACACGGCCGCTGAGGGCTTGCTGGAACGGACGTGAAGGCCAGCAGCACAACGCGCTTCGGTTCTGAGGACGTCGTCGAGGAGCACGACGGCAAGGATTGTCCTGACGGATGATGTCTGATGGAAGAGCGTCTGTTTCAGCTTTGATAGCTACAGGATCGACGCCGAAATCATCGGTAAGTTGGCATTTCGGCACCCGCTGGTACAACAGGCCTTCCCGTGAAGGCAGCTCTGTGAGGAAAAAACGCAGACGGAAGTAGTCTTCAGTTGGATCGAGTGCCTGGATGCGGAAGAAGAGCTCTTCGAACTCTTTGAAGAGACACAGATCGTCGCTTGTCCACAACAGCCACACCTGCCGCTCTTCGCTCCCACTGGTGATCTCGATGTGTTCTCCCACAGCGTCTGCAACTCGCTTTTGAGCAGCTTTCTGCTCAAACATCTCATTCTTGGCTCGCCAGGCGTCGTGGTACAGTTGCTCGAGTATGCCGAGCACCTCAACGATACCCGTGTTGCCGGCGACGAGGACAACACATCGGTACTTGTCGTAGTACGAGGAGTGTGAAAGGCCGTAAAAGCCGTCCACGTACATCACCGGTGCCTGCTTTCCAGCGTACGCCCGCTTGGCCACATCATGGATGCGACCACACCAGGAAGACTTGTGTAGCTGTCTCCTCTGTGTCTCATTCCGTGCTCCAGTGACGTAGAGCCTGATTTCCCCAGGGTTCTGATCAGGAGAACTCGCAATCGTGCATCGAGTCCACTGAAGCCACGAAACCTTCGGCATATTGATGTAGACAAACTGTCCCGGCGCGAAGATGCTACCACCAGCCTCGAGTTTATCGACACTACGGCGAACAATGATACGGGTGATGCCATTAGGAAGTGGTGCGATGTCCACGAGCTCGACCGGGGATCCAGAGTGTGTCCAGGCGACTGCTTTCTGGATCAGTAGCAATAATAGCGACGGGAAAAACCACGCCACAGCGAGGGGGTAGTGGATGCAGATAGCGCCAATGGTCACCATGCCACAGACTGCGCGGGTGACAACGAAGAGTGAAGCGTTCAACCGGTGCTTCAGTTGAGTGGCAATAGCCCCAAAAATCATGGAAGCAAGGGCTATCTCTCCGAACACTGTCATTCCGATGGTAGGGTCTCGAAGGACGACACTCCACGCTGGAAACATTCGAGCAGCGAACTCGCCTCGGATCAAGAAGGCGATCGCCATGCAGACACCGTGGAGGCCAGAGGACGAGCCAACGGAAATGGCAAGCCATTTGCGATACGTCGATCTCGACTGGACATCGAAGAGATCAAGGTAGATGCTCCACGACGACGGCTTCAGCATGAAGAGGAGTAGCCACACGAAGTTGAACATGGCACAGAAAGCGAAGGCTCGGCTGACATCGCGGAAGATCTTCTCGCTTGGTGATGGAAGTTGAGTCTTGGATCGCAGCAACATGTGGACGAAGATGAACGCATTGGTGGCCAGCATGAATAAGAGCATCGAGATATCTCCGTACGTCATGTTGAAGTAGATCGGTCGCCACGTGACGAAGAAGACGGGTCTGCGACGGAGAAACGACGGAGGCTGGACGGCATAGCGGAGTCCTCGGTGGCTAGCAAACGTAAACCACAGGAATGCTGCGAGGACAGTGGGGACGATGCTGACAAACAACAAATACACAAAGGCAACAGCTCTGCGTTTCGCATCGATGTCGTCGAGAAAGTCCGAGGACGCGAAGCTGGAGTAGAAACGGCGGAAGATCCACACTTGGACGGTGGCGTTATACCAAGGCGTGAAGAAGACGAGAAGTCCGCCGATATGGACGAGAAGACATAGAGTAATGAGGGTGGCGATGAGCCAGTAGAACACCTTTGATCGAGCCACTGGGCGTGCGTGGCCTGAAGCAGTAATGGCGGATGGTGCTTCCGCTTTGGCGGCGTCGTAGTCGGTGCCACCAAGGATGACAAAACTCGTGGCAGGGATGACACGGTGAGGTAGCTCTGCACCATAGCCTTCTTCGTAGTCTTCGCTGTTGCGTACACGTCGCTTCTGGTGGAAGGCAGTGGTTGGTGATCGCTCAAACTCCCAAGGAGCAGTGTAGCTGTGACCATCAATGCTGTCAGCCAGAGGACGCGCTCTCGGGCTCACATCGTCATTGGTGACTGCTTGATTCTTGAGGTTTGCGCTGCTGACCTCGAAGAAACTGGCATCCAGGCCGCTGCTGATGTCGTTCAGGTTTAACATCAAGAGTACTGCGCAACGTTAGCGAGAGACACTCAATGGATGAATGCCGTGACATACACACTCGACATGGGGCGTCTCGCTGGGCTTCCACTGGCCCATACACCGAAGAAGCTGACGTGCTGCGTCAGAGGTCCATGTGGTGACCGCTCATGCATCCTCGCTCGCTCTTTCCGTCTTCTCTTCGCACAGCTGCCGCGTGCGTGGCGGCGATTCTCGCTCTTCGAGAAGACAACTTTCCATGCATTCGTCGACGCTTTCCGCAATGTTTCGAGGAACCAGATCTGCGACGTGTGAGAATTGAAGAGCTATGATCTCATTTCAGCCAATCAAATAGTATTATTCCATATATTTGACCAATCACATACATCAACAAATATCGAAGCTGAACTTCGAAGCTCTTCATGTCGAGAAGGGCATGTCATGATGAAGACAAACTCTTTGAAAGTCGAGAGGAAGATCACGTAGTTGTTGATGTTACATAGTTACGGAAGGGCCCTCTGTGTATGGGTTCGTACAGCACGGTACTGGCGACACTGCTGCTCAGTTGGCGTGGTTCTCAACGCTGACACGAATGCGGAGGTGCTTGTTCTCAATCTCGTACGTGTGGTCATCGGTCTCATCGTCCGGGCTCTCGCTGTCCTCCTCGTCCTCGTTCACGTAGCCATCATCCTCTTCTGGCGCTGCCTTTCCGTGCGACTTCATTTGCTTAGCCATGTGGTTCACTTCGAAGCCTCTTGCGCAAGCAACGCGTGGAGTCGCGTCTCCGCACACGGCGTGCACCACAATGCTCCAGCCGCTAGTCTTGATCAACCACGTCGGGAAGTTCTTGTCGACCCACGTAGCCGACACCTCGCCCTTCTTGTTGGGCTTGAAGCGACCGAACTTGCCCGAGAGATCACCGGCTTCACAGAACCATGGATCGATGAGGTAGTTGGCTGGCGTACACTTGTAGTTCGCTGGACGCCCGGCGCACTCTGGAGCATCCACGTAGTCGGACGCTGGGCCGCATGAACGGTATGGATCAAAGTGGTTCGCCGTGATAGCCTTGGAGCATTGAGCCAAGCTGGCCGAGTCACTCTGGTAGCCGTTCGCCTGTTGCCACTTGCTGTGGATGTGCCAGGTGTACTCGGTCACCTTGCCGTTGCACTTGGGCTCGGCCTTGGTGAAGGCCGCCTGATCAATGCGCTTGAAGTCGAGCGTCGCAACGACCTTGAGTTCGTTCGACTTGACCTCTGGGTCGTAGTCCAACAAAATGCGACCCGAGATACCGGAGGTAGCTGGGTCAAAGTTGAAGAAGACGTTCTTCTGGTACGCTGACGCAGCACCCAGTGAGGCAAGAAGGATGAGTGGGAGACGCATCTTGGCTGGGGAGTGGGCTAGGCTTGGAAGCAAAGAGAGAGGAAGCTTGGTGGCTGTGTGCAAATTGCGAAGTGAGAGCTGAGAGATAGCGAGCGCGTGCGTGGAGATCCATCACAGACGGTAGCGATCTTTGATATCCTCCCTAGCGCTGCCAGACGTCTGGTGGAACGGCAGCTGAGGCACGAATTAATCCACATGCGGCAGGGGGCACCCAGCACGCGGGCGAGGCGTTCCAGTATCGTTCTGCCGGTCTGCCCACTTGCGCGAGCACGGGCCAGAGACTCAGGTGAGCTTCCATCGATTTCTGGGGTGCGACGCAGTGAACAGGATTCGAAGGAAACAGTTGGCGGTGGAAGGGTAGAGGTGAACCCACTCACCGCTGGGTTCCGAAGCTCATACTCCACGTCAAATCATCAATGGCCTGCTGGACACAGTGCTGATGAACACAGCGTTGCTCGGCATGGCGTACGTCCAGTATGGTGCACTGCATGCCAACGTGATGCCTACTACGTAGTATATACAGTACTAAGCATTCCGTCGAGTGCTTGGAGTCTGCTGTTTTCTTGGGTTTAGTTGCCCATATCTGGAAGGTGAAACTACTGGTATTGAACCGGTGAGAGAGATACCGGTACTTGATGAGATATGGTTCAGAAGCAGCGTTGCTCAGAAGCTCGGCACGCCAGTAGTGCTGGAGCCCACGCGGAATGAACACCACGTCGAAGTCAAAACTCCATGGTGGGTGCGGTGCCCAGTCAGTTGGTGTCATCAGTTGAGAAACGAAAGACAGATTTTGCATTAAGGCTGATTGATGGTCGGGGGAGCATCCGCCACATGAATGACGAGACGTAGGGGGAGAGAAATGCAGGCAATCCATGCAGTTTGGGGCAAGCTCGCATTGCCCCGGGGAAACGAGCTCAGTTGTCGTCATTCTTGACGCTGATCTGGATGCGTAGGTGCTTGTTCGCCGTTTGGTACTCCACTGGGATTGGGTCCTCTTCGCTCACTTCCGCGTCTCCCATTTCCTCCTCCTCATGGTCATGGTTCTTTTCTGGGGCTTCCTTTCCGAGGGCCTTCTCAGTGTTCAAGAGAGACTTCGACTGGTAGCCATCTGCACACGCCACTCGTGGCGTAGCGTCTCCACAGACGGCGTGCACCACAATGCTCCAGCCACTGTTCGGAATCAGCCACACGGGGAAGTTCTTGTCGACCCACTTGACTGACACTTCGCCCTTCTTGTTAGGCTTGAAGCGACCGAACTTGCCCGAGAGATCACCGACCTCGCACAGCCACGGATCAGTCTGGTAGTTCGTCGGTGTGCACTTGTAGTTCGCGGGACGCCCAACGCACTCGGGAGCATCTACGTAGTCGGATGCTGGTCCACACGATCGGTATGGATCGTAGTGGTTCGCCGTATTGGCCTTGGAGCACTGAGCCAAGCTGGCAGAATTGCCATTGTACCCATTGGCCTGCTGCCACTTGGTGTGGATGTGCCAGGTGTACTCGGTCACCTTGCCGTTGCACTTGGGCTCGGCCTTGGTAATCGCAGCCATGTCGACACGTTTGAAGTCGAGGTTCGCCGAGATCGTGAGCTCGTTGGTTCGGTGGTCGAGATCGTAGTCCAAGTTGATCCGGCCGAAGATGCCGGAGTAATCCGGGTCAAACATGAAGATGACCTTCTTTTCCCACGCTGACACGACGCCAAGAGAGGTGAGGAGGAGGAGTGCGAGACGCATTCTGCTCTGGATATGAGCTTGGCTTGGAGCTGAGGAGCGAGTTGATTGAGATGCGCAAGTTGCAAAGTGAGATTCGGAGGGAGAGAGCATCGGGGTGTCGATCACCCCAACTAAATCCTTGCCACCAGCGATAGCGCCGACAACCTATGGATCGTGGATGCATTAGCGTGAACCTCTGTACTGCAATCAATAGGATCACCCTTGGAGTGGTTTTCTGGCGATCTGCCCACCAGAGCGACCAAGTTGAAGCATGTAGTCAACCTTATCGTTCTATTCGAACATCATGAAGTCACCACGCCAGCGAGACCGATACGGGCGTGCAAGCTACACTCTGTAGCTGCTCCCGTTGCAGTTACGCACGGCTGAGAGTGAACCTAAAGATGAGTCGGTTCAGATGCGCATCCGATATGCCTCAGCCTCCTCACCGCCGAATCTGCTTCGAGTGCAGGCGAATACACTCCAATTCTTTTCCAAGAACAGCCACACACACACACACTACACAGCTCCCTCCGTGAGTGTTTCATGCTCTCAGCGATCGGACAAGAGTCGTCCGTTGGGTCAACTTCGTTGAGTTCAGTTGATCAGCTACAGGTGAAGTTAAAACTCGTCGTAGTTCGAACGCTTCGTGTAGATACCTCCACGCTGTGATTGGCCAGAAATGGTATGTAGCCATCTCAGGATCGTGTCTCAGCTGAGCCAATTGCAGCTGCATCTTGGGACAGCGGAGCTATTTGCAGCAAAGGTCTTGAGTCCGGACAGGTTCAACGTCCTGGAGCCATGGAAAGAACCGACGGTGGAAGAAAAACAGAACTGCACTGACCTCATCCGTTGTTCTTGAACAGAGAGGAGAGTGAGTATCAACGTGACTACTGGCGGCGTTCTGGCTGTCGCCACGATATGAAGAGGTGGAAACAAAGGCGTTGCGAGATCATGAAGATGGAGAAGTGAGGACCTGTGTCGTGGGGTCGAATGGAACTGCATAGTGCTGTGCACTGGATCGCTCAGCTTTCCATGCGCTGATCGATGGATGGAAGCTTGGCGACGTGATCCTGACGTTGAGATCTCTATGTGGGGGATTTGAAAAGTTGGTGTCGTTGGAGACAAGGCTCCCAGCATTGCAAGAGTTTCTCTCAATCACACTGTTCGAGATTACGCCAGACTCGGCATCATCCATGGGGCGAATCAACGATAAGGGCGATGTACGATCGCCAAATGATCCTCGGGTTTGGACGCCTCACACAAGATTCGTGACGCTCGATGACGCAGACGTCAATAGAGAGATCGAGTCGTTCCGCCGTTCGCCCTCGAAGTACCTGCTCGTTCTGGCGAATATCGGCTACTGGGTAGCTGCATTGGTCATCGCTGCGTGTCTTCTCGTTCATGTGATTGGTCTTCTCGTCTTCTTCACGCCGTGGTACAACGTCTCGATTCAAGTGTGGATCTTCCGTCGTCTCTACTCGAGCTTCGTATCTTCAGATTTCAACGCAAATCTCGATGCCAAGCGAAATGCGGTCGCGTTTGTCTATCTGCTGATGGTCGGTATCGTGCCCACCACTCTTGCTGCCTCCGTGTGGTTTGCACTCTCTGGTCACCGAGGACTCCGTCTTATCGTCCAGACAACATCGTTTCTACGCCACAAGCCCGTCTTCTTTGCCAAGTGGCGACCAGTCTACCTCGATGCGACACTCGGACAGCTCATGACGTCTGCATCCTTTTTCACGGCGAACGCCTTCATCTTCATTCAGGTGCTCTTACGATCGAGCACCTTCATGGAATCTCCGATTGAGAAGATTTTTCGAGATGTGAGTCGTGCTTTCGGTTACAACGCAGTCTTCAGCATGGTGTGGCTACTGCTCTTCACGATCAAGGCTTCATCGTGGACTCTCTATCTCGACTTCTTCAGCGTGCGAGACACGGCGAAGTATCTTCGATGGCTTGGGGTATCTGCGCTTGCCTTCTCGTGGCTCCATGGTGTTTCCATGGCAATCTCATTCCAGATCAGAGGTGAGTTCTCGGCTCGACTGTTTCCGATGTGGAGCGTCGTCAGCAAGAATCCGGTTGTTGGTACCTCTGTGTTTGGAGAGATTGCGCTTGCTGCCATGGTTGTCGGAGCTCTACTGGCCCACTGGAAGTATCGCATGAACGTATCGTTGGCAATCATCGGGGAAATGGCATGTGGTTTCGTTGCGATCGGAGCAGTGTGCGTGCATTACCCACTCGCTGTGGCTTGGCTACTGCCATTTCTTCTTCTACGATTGATCCAGTCTGCTGCTGCGTGGACTCACACGAGTGCTCCAGTTGAGCTGCTTGACATCGCCCCTCTCCCGTACGGGATCACACGGATCACTATCCGCCGCAGCTTCAGCGAGGTGATTGACGGCGAAACCAATTTCACGCCTGGACAGTTCGTGTACCTCAACATCCCTTCCGTCTCGCGGCTCCAATGGTACCGATGTACGATCGCAAGTTCTCCAGAGAGACACTATCGGCAAATCAAACTGTACGTCAGCGAAACCAGCACGGCATCAACTAGCAAACGAAAGCTCACAGACTCCTGGTCCACTCGTGTCCACAGTCTTGCTGAGAGAGCACACAGAGACAACCAACCGCCCGTGGTGCACGTGGATGGATTCTATGGGCCGACCCACTCCATCTACTACGAAAAGCATCGCTGTGTCGTGCTCGTGGCGAAGAACAAAGGAATCATCCAGCTCCTGAGTATGCTTGAACAGCTCTATCACCAGGCATGGCGTGCGAAGAGTGAGTTTTTCAAGCGGAAAGGCCCACATCGTTTTACAGCCTTAGAAGACGGGGAAGATCTCGAGACCTGCCGGCACGAAGCACGCCAAGTATGGCTGTTGTGGACTATTGAAGATGTGTGCCTCTTCAAGGAGTTCGAGGAGATCTTCTTTCGCATTCAGGCA
This sequence comes from Pythium utonaiense, assembly GCA_023334595.1. Classification (NCBI taxonomy): domain Eukaryota; phylum Oomycota; class Peronosporomycetes; order Pythiales; family Pythiaceae; genus Pythium; species Pythium utonaiense. The sequence continues at coordinate 10,507 of JAADVE010000415.1, forward strand.
CTGGATCCAACGGAAGACTACTTTCGCCTGCGGTTCTTCCTCACCAAGATTCCTACGTGTGAAGATATGCTGCATGAGCGGGTGCGTGCTTGTGACTTCGCCGAAGGCAGTGGACGACCCCAGACTCCAGACGAGTTTCGTAACGACAATCCGTGCCGTCGAGCAGGACGTCGTCCCCCTCAAAACCATGGTGGACTTGGTGGGTGGCCGTCGCGTCCATTCCAGTCAGCTTTGAGTGGCACTTGGGCAAAGATGACCACCTTGTGGCTGGTGCTGCTTGCCTCGGCTCCGCTAGCGATAAGTGGTGAATGGCACTCACTCAACGTCAAAGCTACGGGAGACTGGCATGCACTCGGAAGTGTGTTTACCTTCGCTATACCGCTTGCGATCATCAGTGCACTAGCTGGGACAATATCCTTGTTGGATGACTATGTTGTGAGCCGTCGGCGGCGACAACGCAAGCGACGTGCTGCTGCAGAGCATCTAATCCATCGATCGGAGATTTCAACGCCTCGAGACCCAAAGAGAGTCCCGCGAGTGGCTGCACGCCTTGATGAAGCAAACACTGGAGAAGAGCGCAACTCCGTGCCAGCAGATGCAGTCCTCGAATCAGCCGAGGTAGGGCCAGATATCGTGGACCGTTTCAAGATCTACACGATGAAGCCGGATGTCGCCAAATTCCTAAGCAGAGTTGGACGCTCTTTTCCACGATACGCTGGGAGAATTGGGGTATTTGCGAGTGGTAGTGAAAGTTTCATCAAGCATGTCGAGGACTCCGTCATCGCGGGTCACGCAAGGACAGGCGAGTGGCAGCATGTGGACGCGGCATTTGATATGCATTCGCAATAGTTGTGAGAATAAAAGTCTTATCGTGTTCTATGAGTGGGTACTACGATACGACGATGGGAAGACAGTGCTAAGTAACCACAGTCCGTTGACCCGTTCCATCCACTTTCGTGTAAGGACGATGCTCGCAATCAGATCAGTCTCATGTTGACAAGCACAGCCTTCACGTCCTGTCCAACCACGAATCCGACTCTAACAAACTCAATTCATTGCCAATGGAACATGTATTCATCGTTATGCTCGCCGCCGCATACCCTCAAATGATTATGAAACACGAAACGTACACTTTGGCATCGACATCACCTCAGATACCAGATCACTTCCCTGTGTTCTTCACGATGATGTGGACACGCAAGTACTTCTTTCCATCGGAGACTCCAAGCTCATCACCGTGGTGGCCATCGTTGTCCTGGTGCCAGTCTCCGTCGTGGTGGTCACCGTCCTGGTGATCGCCGTCGTGGTGATCGCCGTCGTGGTGGTCTCCATCATCGTGGTCCTTCATGCCTCCGTGGTGGCCATCGTCGCCGTGGTGGCCATCGTTGTCCTGGTGCCAGTCTCCGTCGTGGTGGTCACCGTCCTGGTGATCGCCGTCGTGGTGATCGCCGTCGTGGTGATCGCCGTCGTGGTGATCGCTGTCGTAGTGTTCCTTCGAGGCGTGGAGGTCCCGATCGTAGAAGATGGACTTTCCGTAGGTGCTATCGTCATCCTGTGCGGGGTGATAGGATCTGTGGGACTTGGCGGTTGTGGCGAAGGTACCTTTCGCACAAGCGATGCGTGGCGTGGCGTCGCCGCACACAGCGTGCACGACGATGCTCCAGCCGTCGGATGGGACGAGATACACGGGGAAAGTTGGGTCATCCCACTCAGCCGACACATCGCCGTTGCCATCAGGCTTGAATGTCCCAAACTTGCCAGAGAGATCACCCACCTCGCAAAGCCACGGGTCCTTTTTGTAGTTATCCGTGGAGCAAGAGTATACCGCAGAACGTCCCGCGCACGCTGGATCATCCACGAAGCTGGACGCTGGTCCACACGACCGGTACGGATCGAAGTGGTTGCCCGTATTGGTCTTGGCGCACTGAGCGAAGCTGGCAGATCCACTCGGAGAGTTTGACGGCTGCTGCCACGTGGTGTGGATGTGCCACGCGTACTCCGTCACCGGGCTGGTGCATTTTGGCTCGGCCTTGGAGACTGCAGCCATGTCCACGCGTTTGAAGTTCATCTCAGCCTTGATCTTCACATGATCAGTCTTGCCATCCGGGTCGATATTCAAGGCGATATGACCGCCGATACCAGCGTAATCTGGATCGAATACGAATAACACGTTCTTCGTATCAGCCCCGGCCGATGCGAAGCGCCATGTGGCAACGAGGAGAAGAGGAAGGCGCATCTTGGTCGACGCTCAGGCTTGTTTCGGTGGTGTTTGTTTTAGTTTTCGAAGTACGGTGAGGTGGGACTTTCGTTGCTTGGAGGCTGGGATGCAAATTGCAAAGTGAGAGCATAGAGCTCGTTGGAAACAGGATTGGTCGTGTCCCTGCGCCCTGCCGCCCCCGTGTGGTCCCCTCCCAACCTCTAGCTGTTCAAGGTTGAGATTCAGCACCTCAGGCTCCTCAGTCGTGGACGGGAATGTTTCAATTCCAATGGATTCATCACAGATTTCGTGAGCTGCTATTGTTCTGCTGATCATGTTGATCTTAACCAAGCTGGTCAGGTACAGATATTTGTAGACTCCAAGAAAGCGTACGTGTTGCTGTCATGTGGAGAACGATGCTCGCTCAGACCCAAATGATTCAATACAACGGTAGTGTCGAGCCACGAGAGAGGTGTCGAACAGCATCAGTTGAAACGCCTGAAGCTTGCTATGGTTCCTGCATCCTTCCAAACGCTTGCAGTGGATTGGCTCGAACATAAATTCGGTTGTGGTGATTGGTTCGGAGGCCCAGCTTGGGAGTAGCTACCCTGGCAGCATCCTCATAGGATACGTTTCATTCGTGCGTATCCAGAACTCGCAGCCCAGATACTTGCTGCAAGCTCAAAATATGCATGATCTTTGGGGTCTTGTGAGACAGGCTTGGCACACGAATGATATGAAGAATCTTGCAGGGCACAGTCACGATTTCTCTTTGCACCCACCCACCGGATAATATCCTCTGCTTGGTAGTCAAGTCTCTCGAAATTGGAGAAGTCTTCACGAGTCGTTCGTGCTGAAACCAAACGTTGGGTGCAGCCATCTCAGCATAACTGGATCAATGGATTGGTTGAAATGAACCGGTACTGAAACGCAATTGGCTGCTCGATGGACGGGGTATGCAGCCACCCCGAAGTGGCTGCACTGTGAGGCTGCAACTACGGTACGTGCGATATCCTGGCGCAATTGCTTTGTGCACTGGAAAGAAGACGAGGCAGTCCCTCTTGGACTCATCGACGAGGTCTCGGCCATCTCATACACTCGCTCCTGCATCCCACAAGACCCATAGTCACTTCAGTGGTGGGAAAGAGACCTCCAGTGAGTTTGCTCGACCGGTTTTGCTTTTAGAGGCGCAAAAAGAGGCTCAAATCCTCTAAGTGACAAGCACAAATCGCGCGACAACTCGTTAGATTGTTCCTGTCCAACTGCTGAAGGCTATTCATTCAGCTCCTATTGCCTCGTGTTGGTCGGTGTAGAGTACGAAGCAGCCGCAAGAAGGCTGGGGCTCCACGTTCGGCTCCACGACAACTATTCGTCGTTGTTACATCAGTCTTTCGCAATGAGTCCTCGATGCGGCCCTGAAGATGCGCAACATTCGAGCCATAACCGTCTAGAGCATCCGAGTTACGGCCCTAGATATTCCTCCTCCAGGCCTTGCATCGTCTTCGCTCTCTTCAGAGGCCTTGCTGAGCAAGGCCTCTGTGCGTGGGCTGGGCCTTTTCGTTCGGCACTAGTATAACAGCCAATGAGGGGTTGTCATGCAGACACAAATTGGCCAATCCTGATTGTTCAGCTGCTCCAAAGTCAAATCTCGGGTTCGCGAAGGGACCATCGGCAACACTTCGTATGCGTGACGCGATGGCGCTGCCCTCCACCCCGAGCATGCAGCAGCAGTAGCAGCTCCCGCCTGGATCACATACACGTGCGAGCTCTCTCACCTCACCTACCGCGGTGCGGCGTACCGAATCAACTCATGCATCGCAAAGAGAGACCTCTGCTGAGACCTCCGCGGACGCTGACAAGGTCGTCGAAATACCTCGAGTGTTGATCCGCTACTTCTCGTTCTGTACGGCACAATGGGGACTCATAACGGACGTTCGCTCGAATGGATCGACATTCCAGCGCCATGGCATCGTTGTGGAGGCTACGACAAAGCTCACAGGTCCAATCAAGAAGGCAAGATTGGGCGATAAGCTTTTCTTGCGCCGTGTCCGGTTGGCTATTGACATCGTTAAGCTCGCCCTAGTCGTGGATCCCGTGGCAGTTGAAACGCTACTGATGCGCCGCCCAGTCTCCTATAAAGGAAATATCGACGACAAGGTAGACCTGAACATCAGCAAGGAAGAACTTCGTAAGGCGGCCCGAGGAGATGTGCCGTTCGAAACGGCTGGACGTGGATTCAAGGGTCGTGGATCAACTGGGCCACGCCATGAGGGAATGCTTCCTTGACGAGCTCGATGAAGCAGCAGTGGACGGAGCCGATAATCTGCGAAGCTACTTGATAGATCGCGTGCTTCATTCCGCGTCTTCTCGACGACTCGCGAACCTTCCTGTGCCCACTCAACTTGTAGTACAATCCTATGGGCCACCCGACGTCGAGTGCAAGCCAAGTGAGCACTTTTTTCCGGGTCTCGCCACAATAAGCCAGTCATTGCGTCAGTACCAGCCTCCAGCGTGGGTCATGGCTGAGAGATTCGCACCGTTAGTTGTCCAAACGATCGATCTGAAGCTCCTCGATGTGCCTCTGACATCCAAATTCTTCCAGGACGCGGCGACTGCGTTGAGAAACGGACTATCTATGTCGTGCTCAAAAGTAACCCTCAGCATTCGATCAGTGGAATGCAAAGAGGAAGAACTCGGTGCGTTTCTGGATGCCCTCGTGGCCAACTCAACTCACACAAAGCCGATCAACATCACTACCGGTCCACCTGTGAGACCCTTTGGGCAACCCCGAGTCCAAGACGTAGAGACAAAAGTTACGGTCCTACTACGATGTATCGGACACATCAAGTACCCAGTCTCGGTCGATGTGAGTGGTTTGCTCGGATTCTCAGAAACGAGGGAAGAGATACGGGCTGTCTACCGTGGTATCGTCCAATACCTACTCCCGCGAAGCTCACTGGCGAGTTTAATTATCCGTACGATCTCCTTCGTTGCTGACAATGCTGAAGACTTCCATCAAGAAGTGTTTCAATGGCGACAAGACCATCCAGACAAGAAACTTCGTGTTCAGATGCTCAAGTTGTGGCTGGAAGACGGGTCCATGCCGACAATGCCCACAATCCGCGTGATCTTGGACACCCTTGATGATGCTGAGAACATCTCGATCAGCATGTCTGGTACCAGCTATATCACTGCTGACGATATCAGGACGATACTCTGGTTTCCGAGCCTGCGCACCGCTTCACTCATCAACGTCAGCATCCCGAGCATGGACGTGTTTTTAAGTGGCAACATTTCTCAATTTCACCTCGAAACGCTCATGCTGGGTGGTCTGAACCTCGAGGACTCCGCGAGTATGGTCGCTTTTGTAAAGAGTCTTGACCCACACAGTGACGCGGCAAGTTCACTCTCACGTTCGCTCCAGACCTTGAGCATCGCAGAGGTGGACGGCTCTGACTTTGATGACGGCAACGAAAGTGGACGTCGCGTGAAGCCCAAGCTGGCGGTCAATGCCATCGCTGCCGTCCCAGCACTGGAAGATATACTTCGTACAAACCAAACGCTCCGATATGCGAATTTTATCGGAGACTTTGGACAGCGTCCAGTCGTGCCAGCTACAGGATCCGAGTACCCTACGAGGATAAGTCACGTGGTAGCACCCGCATCCGTTCGTCGTGGTGCTCTAGAGAAGGCCCGAAAGGCAGCTTTCTTGAGTGGACTCCACGAGGGGAATTGCGCCACAGCACGCGTTATGGACAGCAATATCATCCGACAGATCTTCGAGTTCAGCGCACCCCACGTCCCACGGAAGGTGCGAGTCTGACCATAGCGACTGTCGACCATACTAGCATTGCTTTTGTCACTTTGTTGAATCAATTTTATGTACTTCGACTCCACGTTTCACACCGTCATTTCTTTCATTGATGCTGAGCGAACGCCGTTAGATTCTGGGGAAGTGTTCTTTACGATCATTGCTGAATATAAGAAGGCGACACAAGAAAACTTAGGGAACGTCCGCCTCACCCTTCGCGTGGGCACCCGCGCCGAACAGTAGCTTGGCGACAGCTCTCAATTCGAGGGTTTTGTGTCATGTCTTCCTCCATCAGCAGCGCCCGCTGCGATCAGTATATCGTAAGTGCTGAAGTTCCCTCCTTGCATCGCCGCCGTCAAGGCAGTGCTTTTATTCTTGGTGACGTGGTTGACGTCAGCGCCAGCGCGAAGAAGGCGCTCGACAACATCGTCATAGCCTCCTATTGCTGCGTAGATCAGTGCGTTTTCTCCGTTTAGATCGGTATGATGCACATTCGCGCCATTGTCGATCAACACCTGTACAATGCCACCGTCGCCACGATAGGCAGCAGAAAGGAGCAGCGAGATTCCCTTCTCTGTGATCGCGTTCACGTCCGCACCCGCCCCAACCAGCGTTTTAACAACGGGTAGATGGCCCTCTGCGATAGCGACTGAGAGAGGAGTTTTGTTCTTCTTCGTAGTATGGTTGACCTTGGCACCAGCGTGGACGAGTTTCTCGACGATGGCGTTGTGGCCCTTTAGAGCACCGTACACCAACACCGAGTCTCCATTTCCATCCACCGCATTCACGTCAGCGCCTGCATCCACGAGCAGCTCGAAGATCGGGGGACTGTCCGCAGCCAGCATCAGTGGTGTGACTCCATCCGTAGTCGTGAAGTTCACGTTGGCACCGGCTTCTAGCAATGCTTGAACGACGCTGAGATTTCCTGCTTCAATTGCTGATGTGAGAGGCGTAGCCTTGTTCTTGTTGACGTGGTTCGCCTTGGCACCCGCATCGAGAAGCAGCTTGAGGACAGCCTCGTGGCCATGCGTCGCAGCTACAGATAGTGCAGAGTCTCCTTCGTCATCCACAATATTGACGTGCGCGCCATGTTCGAGGAGTAGCCGAGTGATAGAATCGGAACCCACAATAGAGGCCACGATCAGTGGGGTGATACCGCCTTCAGCGGTTGTGTTCACGTACGCCCCCGCAGCGAGCAACGTTCTAGCAACCGTGAGATGTCCTCCTTGGATTGCTCCCATGAGCGGGGTAAACTTGTTCTCCGTGATGTGGTGGACGTCAGCGCCCGCATGAATGAGCTTCTCGACGATGCTGTGATGGCCATCAAATGCTGCGATCACCAAAGCTGACTGCTCATCTCTATCGACGTCGTCAATACTTGTGCCCGCAGTGAGTAGTAGGTCGACGATGGCTTCCTGACCATTGTGAGTTGCGATCATGAGCGGACTTACTCCCGCGCATTTCAAGTCGACGTCTGCACCAGCCTTGATCAGCAACTCGACCACATGAACATGACCTTTCCAAGTCGCTCTGAAGAGCGCCGTGGTGCCCTCTTCGTCAACCAAGTTCACCTCTGCACCTGCACGCAGCAGCAGCTTGATGACCCCCGTGTGGCCTTCTTCGGACGCCGCCATCAATGCGGTGGTATCCTCCACGTCCATATAATCGACGTCATCGCCTCTTGCCAGCAGCCTCGCGACGACCGATTCGTTTCCCAGCTCTGCAGCTTCTATCAGCGTCAGCGTCTCCTCGTCCACAGTGTCGCTGTCCAGCGAAGCGGCTTGCAAAGTCGTCGTGACGTCTTCTATCGTGGGTTGGCCCATGATTGCAGCGCGGTGGAGTATTCAGCACAGCAGCACAGATGAAAATCGGAAATGGCGGACCGGTGGCTGCTGTTTCCAATCGACAGCGGTGCATCGCTTGAACCCACGATAAAATTTTACCCACAAGCTGTGGGTACATGTGAAAGTGCACTGAAAAGGTACCGAGGGCAAAAATCACAGTCCGTTTGGGGATGAATGGGACCTGCTGCAGTACGAGGATGACTATGTCCGTGAGGTGGCACTTCTCAAGGCGAGGGGTAATCAGTTGTGGGTACCGGTCCCACCAATGCCTTTGTTATCGGCTCTTGTCGCTCGTTTACATCCACATTTCACACGAAGCGGTCAGCCTGGTGGTAGAACGATGGCCACGCTGCTGCTGTAAGCTACATCAGCCAACGACAACGAGTTCTTCTTGACACTGCGGCCATCGAGCGACGCGACGCCGCTGGAAGTGCTGCCGTCGTGTGCTGTCTTGGATCGTTCATTGCTGGCCGAAACATATCGAGCCACGACAAAAGTTTGTACCCGCACGAAGTGTTTTGACTGTGATTCGAAGAGCTCTCGTCTTGGATGTCAACAACTTCAAGTCCTCGTCGATCGTGCCCACTGCTAACTGTGCCCTGATGATACAAGTATGATACATTGCAAGTGGATTACTCATCCGTTTCCAGACGACTACGCTGCTTAGCCACCATGCGCTACCGAACCGAGCGCCTCCACTGCGTCGGTGAGTCCGTGCTGCTCGGCGGTCGCCAAAGCAGTGAGACCTTGCTTGTTCGAGATCATCACGTCAGCACCAGCCTTGACTAGACAGCGCACGATAGTGTGGGCCTTCCAGTTGGTGGTTGCCACGATCAGTGCTGTGTCGCCGTTGTTGTCTGTGTGGTTGAGGTCGACCTGGCTCGTTAGCAGCTTCCTTACGACCGGATAGCGCTCTTCCCGAGCAGCAATGATCAATGGTGAAGACCCATCGTGGGTAACGTGGTTGACATTCGCGCCGGCATCAAGGAGAATACCCACCGTACGAGCGTGGCCCCAGTGAGCGGCTTTACACAGCGCAGTTTCTCCGTCAGCATCAGCTTGGTCGACGTCCGCGCCAGCTTGAATCAGTCTCTCCACGATCTCGACGAAG
>JAADVE010000416.1:0-19450 GCA_023334595.1 Pythium utonaiense
CGACGCGACGAAGAGCATGTTGGCGACGAAGACGATGTACGGCATGGCGCGGATGGGTGCGAAGCGCACGAGCGCGTAGGTGACGCCCGCTGACACGAACGAGTGGAGCCATCCCGAAGCGTACACGAACTGGGCCATGGACACGCCGACGACGATGTTGAGGCAGTGCTTAGCGGTCGGCGACGGCAGCTGACGCAGCAGCCACGCAAAAGGATACGCCACGAAGAGACAGATCGCGAAGCGCAACTGGTCCATGGGGAAGCTGACCTGCTGCGAGAGCTTGGTCAGCTCCTCATTGACGAAACGGAATTCGAGCGGCGTCGCCAGCGCGCCGTACTGCTCGAGGGCGACTCCGAGCTGTGAAACGACCTGCGTGGTGTTCATCCTGTGTGAGTCGACACCAGTGTGGCAGTGGGATGTGTTGGGAAGTGACGAGAATGGGAAGTGGCGAGGCGTCGGCCCGGTGGGGTGGTGTGGCTGTCAACTGGGCGACTGGGCGGCTGCGACAGGAGGACCGCTCGCTGGTCGACTCAAGCGTGCCAGTCACGGAGCTGGTGGGTGGAACGGCTCCCAGTCAACAGTCAAAGCAAGAGACGTCGCGGAAGTTGAGGAGGATGATGTCATGGCGTTCACGCGGAGATCCAGTCGGAGCTTCTCGTCCGGCGTGACAGTGTCCGAGACAACCCACGCCATCCGCGAGTGATCGCGGAGCTCTTCGATCGAATGTATGGTTTTATAGAGGTTCACGGGGTTCGTAGAGTCATATCTGACTGACTGCTGAGGAAATCTTCGGATTTGTGTATACGTTGTTAGAGGTAATCAGATGCTGGCGATGTTGAACTGTCTTTTCTGCGTCCAGTCCCGTGACATCAGCGGACGAGCAGCTCCTCATCACACGACGAGGTCGGATAATCCGCGCTGGACGCAGCACTGGCGGTCAACACGACCAGAAAACACAACAGGAGCATAGCGTGAATGCACCCACGTGAAATTAGCTGGGAGATGCTCGCTGGGGACTCCGCTGGGCCGCATATCGCGCACCCTCCAGCGCTAGATCGTGGGTTGGAACCACTGGTGTAGATCCAGTGGCGAGTTCATGACGTCAGGCATTTTCGTCGGTGACGTCTACGGACTCGCATACGAAACACGGTGTCTGTCGCAGCGAATAATCAAAACAAGGTGTATTGCTGCTGTGAAACCGACTGTTGTCGCGTATACCACCGTGTTTCGCGAAAATGGATTTTACGCCTCACGTGATGATTCACTTGTCGTAATTACGATCCTGAGTAATCTCAGCCGTTTGGTCGAAGATCGGTTTGGAGAGGTCCACCCGAAGAGCTCCTTTCGGCGTGGCCGTTGACTTGATCGGCCAGCCACTGGCAGCATTGCTGTGATTGACTCCCGTGGATCCGCTAGATTCACCGCCCGCGCGATCCCCCTCCGCTCGCGCACGCACGCAGCTATGACCTCCATCTTCATGGACCACATCGAGGCGGTCGTGACGCAGCTCACGCCGTACGCGGAGCTGGTCACGCCTCTCACGTTCGACTACTTCAACGCCCAGGTGGATGAGCTGTCCGGCAGCATCGGCCTCGCGAGCGACCAGGTCCGCTACGTGCTGTGCTTGTTCGCGGCGTACCCGCTCGCTGTGGTGTACAAGCTGCTGCCAGCTGCGTCGCTCAAGCACATCTTCGACATTGTGGTCGGCGTCTCGCTTGCGCAGTTTGTGCTCGGCTCGGGATGGGTCCACTCGTTCATCTCGTCGTTCCTGACGTACCTGCTGGTCAAGTTCGGCCCACCGAAGTACGCGCCGTACATCGTCTTCCTCTTCAACATGGTAGGCTTGTTTTGCGCGCGCTCACATCTGACCAATGGCCAATACTCATCGCGATCGCTGTTGCCACTCTGGTAGACTTACATGTCCGCGGCGCACATCTACCGCCTGTACGTCGACTACATGGGCTGGACGCTGGACTTCACCGGCCCACAGATGCTCCTCGTCATCAAGCTCACGAGCTTTGCGTACAACTACTACGACGGTGTCGTGGACAAGACTGCGGAGAAGAAGGAGCTCTCGCCAGTGCGTGCGCATTTCTCATACCGTGGCATTTGGTCACATCCCTGCCAAGCCAAGCCGCTCACCTTTCTTGTTTCATTTTAGGGTGCTGCGAAGGTCTACGCTGCGCGTAAGAAGCTCGCGATCACGGAGCTGCCATCGCTGCTCGAGTTCTTCGGCTACGTGTACAACTTCACGGCGTTCCTGGCCGGTCCAGCGTTTGAGATTCGTGAGTACCTGGACGTTGCGACCGGTGCGAAGTTTGTCTTCAACGGCAAGCCAAAGTACCCGTCGAGTGCGCTTGCTTCATTCTCCAAGTTCCTCGTCGGTATCGTGTTCATGGGTCTGTACGCCCAGATCGGTCCTCAGTACCCTCTGTCGAACCTGCACGACCCGAAGGTCGCCGCGCTTCCTCTGGTGCACCAGATCAAGACGCTGCTGATCACGCTCTGCTTCACCAAGGCCAAGTACTACTCGGCCTGGAAGGTTGCCGAAGGCGCGACTGTGCTGGCTGGCTTTGGCTTCGAGGGCTTCAAGGAGGACGGCTCGTCGCGTGGCTGGAACGGTGTGAGCAACATGGACATTGTGGGCTTTGAGTTCGCGCAGAGTGTGCGTGAGGGCTCGCGTGCCTGGAACAAGGGCACGCAGAACTGGCTGGAGCGATATGTGTACACGCGCACGGGCAACTCGCTCATGGCGACGTACTTCGTCTCGGCCTTCTGGCACGGCTTCTACCCTGGCTACTACTTCTTCTTCCTCAGTCGTAAGTCTCCATGCGAGTGTTCAACGCTACCTTTTGGACGGTGACTGATGTTGTCTGTGTTGCGATGGATACAGTGCCACTCGCGACTGCCGTGAACCGCCTTGCGTTCAAGCGCATTCGTCCGCACTTCTTGGAGAAGGACGGCTCGTTCGGCACGAAGAAGAAGTTCTACGACTTCATCAGCTACCTCGCTACGCTGTTCTGCATGGACTACTTCGTGATGCCATTCCAGGCCATGTCGCTCGAGAACTCGATCGCGACGCTCAAGAACACGTACTTCGCTGGCCACATCGTGTGCGTCGTGCTGTACATCGTGTTCTCGCTCGTGCCTGCGCCGCGTGCGCCAAAGAAGAAGGACGCGTAAGCGTCCACAGGAGTTGGATACAGTGTGGTGGGACTGCGAGTGCTCGTTCCCCTTGCTGTTCACGTAGCTACTAGATATGAGTAAGCCGTGCACGATCCCAAATGTACGGATTCCATTTTGTAAGCACCTTTATTCTAAACGTCTTCAGAGCTCGTTCTTGCTGGCCAGCGCGTGCATCTCACGGCAGAAGCGCTGCACGGGGAAGCCCATGACGTTGTTGTAGCAGCCGCTGAGGCTGTCGACGAACACCTTAGCGCGGCCCTGGATACCGTAGGAGCCCGCCTTATCCATAGGCTCGCCTGTCTTGATGTACGCGGTGATCTCGGACGCGTCGAGCGGACCGAAGGTGACAGTCGTCTTCTCATAGAACAGGTGCGGGTTCGTTTCGCCACGCGCTGTCGTGAACAATGCGACGCCCGAGAACACCTCATGGGTCTTTCCCGAGAGCTTGCTCAGCATCTCGAAGGCATCCTGCTCGTCGCGAGGCTTCTCCAGGATGACACCGTCGTGGACGACCACCGTGTCACAACCGATGATCACGTGCTGGCGCTGCGCAGTCTCCTCACGAGTGCGCTGAAGCACTTCCAGGGCCTTCAGCTTGGCATTTTCAATAACGTACAGCTCCTGCTCGTGCAGTCGAGTTGAAAGGATCAGTGGAGACCGCAGCCGTAGAATGGATGGGTACACTACCCGACCCAACATACCGGTGATGCGAAGCGCTCCTTGGGCAAGTTCTCTTCAAACGTGGACGGGATGACCTCGAAGACAAGTCCCTACGCGCAGCACAGCAGCAGCACAGCGAGTGCCCGTGAGCACGACGACGATCGGATCGAATGGTGTGGACGCCGTTCGATGAAGCAACCCACACAGTCGCGAAGCAGTTCCAGCCGACGAGGACTCTGCGCACAACAACCGCAACAACACGTCACCACTACATTAGAGTACAGCACAGGCCATGCAGCGAGCATGCCGCTCACCTGCGACGCGAGGATCACGCGGCGCGCCGCCAGAAGAGTAGACAGGCCAGCCAGCATTTTGAGGTTTGTGGTCTCACAAGGACGGACTCGGATTTGGGTGGATTTTAGCCGATCCGGTCACAAATTGTGACCCGATCAAGCACAAAACCAAACTGTGCGCTCGTATTTTCGTCGAACTTTTCGCGGCAAAAAGTGATCGTCGCAATTCTGTCCCACGCTCACCATGGGCACTGACGCCGGCAGCCTCATGCGCAGACAGCGTGCGTTGCGGTCCTTGCTCGCGTGCAATAATGGATCGATAGATACGCTGTAGGAGCCCGTCCACAGGTCCGCACACACCACCGTGCCGCATCGCGCACCCTCCGCGCCATCCTCAAATGTCATCCGTGGCTTCTCGGGAGCCGTTTCGTTGGCGCTCCAGGTTCCAGTTCCAGTTAGACGCACCTGACGCGGCGCAGGTTTCCGTCGCGACTTCCAGTCAAGTTAGACCGGCCGCCGCTTCGCCAACGTTGGTGCCCCACTGGAGCCGCGGTTATATTACCGCCGCTTCCATCTCCGTGTTGGCGTTGGCGTCACTGGTGTCGGCAACATGCAGGACGCGGACGACGAGCGCGACGGCGCCAAGCGCCAGAACCGACGCAGCAGCCTCTCGCTGGGTCCGCAGGCCAACCACATCCTCCAGCGACTGTACGAGCCGCAGCTCGGCCCGGGACGTGCAGGCGGCAACTCGCCGCTGCGGCCCAAGCGCAAGATGATGGGCAAGAACGCGAGCGTGGCGACGCTGCCGCCGCCCACAAACGCAGCGACAACGGCGGGGACGACGACGACGCACACAGCGATGGCGGCGTCGCCCACGAAGCTGCGGCCCATGGCTGCGTCCGCCAGTGTCGCAGTGCTGGGGAACGGCGGCGGAGCAGGCGCGTCCGTGTCTGGTATCCACCCGAGTCTGCAGCATGTGAGTGGCGCTAGGACCCGCGCAGCGATATGGAGGTTGAGCGCGTTGAACTGACGCATTGTGGGTTGTTGTATCGTCACGATAGGCGTCGGAGAAGACGTGGAAGCTGTACGAGAAGGCGGCCCGGCCAGTGGCGAATTCGACTGTGGTTCGTAGCGTCTCGCCCGTCCGAAGCCAGCAAGAAGACGACGATTCGAAGATCCTGAAGGCAGCGTCACCTGCTGCGTCGCCAGACAAGCGAACGACACGAGCGAGAGGAGCTACGAATGCTCGCTCGCGTGGAGGTGCTGCTGGGCTGTCGTTCACGGCGTCGCTGAACCTCGATCCGCGGTACTTGAGCGAGTTCCGATCGGGCAACTTCCTGTATCTTCGCAAGCGCAAAGACTCTGATCTGGTGATGTACGACTTGGAAGTTGTCGAGCACTTCGAGGTCGACCGCAGCAACTACTTTACCATGAGCATGGAGGGCGTGACACACTTCACGACCGAGTACTCGGAGTTCTGGCCCCTGGAGAAGTGGGAGCTCGAGTACGCGCGCTTCATGCAGATGCTCGACATCTCGTTCTTCCAAAAGTACAAGCTCTGGAAGAATTTCAACGTGTGGAAGCAGTGCGTGCGCGCGTTCAAGATGCGCAACGCCAAGAAGGCGTTGAACGAGCGCCTCTTTCTACTGCAGCCGAGTCTCCAGAGCACGTTGCTCTCGCTGCGGGCGCTGTGTTTAGATGTCGCAAAACTGGAGCTGATCCACTTCAAGCAACGTCGAACATACTCGCTCAAAGACTTCGACGCCGAACAACGCCAGACACGAGAACAAGTGACGGAGAACCTCGCCCAGTTCTCCCAAAAGTGTCTGACGATGTGCGTGAAGGCATGCGACAACGTCATCGATAGCTTTCTCGAAGCCAACAAGATCCTAGCCGAGCACAAGATGACGTTCATGGAGCGCGCCGCTCTGCGCAAGGAATGCCGCAACTTGACCAATTTCCTCCGCCTGGCTGACTTCCTCATCATTGATGCGACCATCCAGCTCACGGTCCATTCCTTCCAACGCTTGTACGACGTGTTGGCGGCTGGAAAAGCTGCAGCGAACAGCGCCGCAGCAGCAGCCATCACCACTTTGGCTGCGCCCGCAAAACCAGTCGCGCCGTCAGCTTCAGGTAAAGGCGGCAAAGCTGGTGGTGGAGCTGCTGCTGCAGCTGCTGTAGTGCCGTTCACGGCGGTGTTTGCAGTCGCAGTCGAAATGGAAGGAGCCACAGGCACCATCAATGCTGTTCCAGGTCACGAGTCGTGGAATACTGCTCTACAGAAGGCACTCAAAGAGGCCCTGCGTATGGTAGAAACCCCTGCCCGGCTGCTTGGTCACGAGTCGCTTGCTCCATACACCACAGCAAGCGCCGAAGATGAGGGCAAGAGTGTCTGGTCGATCGAACAACTAAACGTCGCGTTGATCCTGAACGAAGACTCAAAGTTCAGCATGCTCACGAACGACATTTTCGTCGCTCTTGATGAAGCGTTTGAGGCGGTAGACGAGTACATGGACGTCTTCGCTCCTTTCCACCAAATCTACTCGGAGAATGAAGGCCAAGTCACTCGACTGGTGGATACGTACCAGTCGGCACCCCTCGAGTTCTTCACAGACTCGATCGAAAAGTACAAGGCCCAAGGCCAATCGTTCAACGATATTCCCGAAGCAGCCAATGTCGGCATTTTCCGAGTTGATAGCAGCGAGTTCAAGAGCCGACTCCTGCCGAACCCGGAGAAGTGTGTTCTAGGTATTAAGAATCTCTTACCGAAGCTGATGAAGCAGACGAGCACCGCACTACTGGAGACCTTGAACGACTTGTCTCCGATCGCGTTTTCAAACCCAAGCACACCCGACAGTTTCGTGAACAAGGTCGTCCACATGGCCAAGGTAACCACACTGCTGCCAGATCTGAAAGCTCGATATCGACGCGTGTATGAAATGGGCATGCTCATGGACAACTACGATTGGCGCGTACCCGATGACATCAAGGAAGACATCATCCTCATGAAGGAAGGTGTTCTCAGTTTAGAAGGCACCGTAACCAAGTTCGAGGGCGAGGTGGACGGCGAGACAGCGCGTTTCTCGCAGGTGATTCTCGACAGTATCGCGCCGCTGAACCGTAACGTAAATTCACTGGTGGAGAAGCTGGACCACCCGAAGCTCTCAACCATAAAGACACCAATTCAGGAAGTCTTGTCGTACCTCAAGAGCCAAGAAGAGACGTTGAACCAGTTGGTGGACGAATCAAAGAAGCTTATGAACTTCCAGACGCAGCTGAAGCAGCCTGTGAGTGAGTTTAACGAGCTCAGCGAAGTGGCCGGCCAGTTTGAGCTGAAGATGAAGCTGTGGAGTGGCCTCAACGACTGGCAGAACCTAACGATCAAGTATTCCGATACCATCTTCGACGAGATTGACGTCACCGTCATCGGCAAGCAAGTGCAAAATTATGTCAAAGTCGCCTACCAAGCTCAGAAAGCGTTCCCTGGAAACGAAGCCGCTGATCTACTGCAGAAAGAAGTTGACAAGTTTAAACTCGTGCTTCCTGTGGTGTCGGATCTGCGCTCCACATCGCTCAAGGATCGTCATTGGGCCCAAATTGACGGCTTACTTGGCTTTCAGATGCGTGGCCAGACGAATATCACCATGGGCAAGTTGATCGAGCGGAACGTGATGAAGCACGGCGAAGCCATCAGCACGATCGCGACCTCTGCTCAACAAGAGTCCGTGCTTGAAGAAATGCTGAAGAAAGTCACAGACGCCTGGGCGACGACGGAATTCGAGGTAAAGCCGTACAAGGAATCAAAAGACGTGTTTGTACTGGGCAGTGTTGAAGAAGTGACCGCGAAGCTCGACGACTCCATCGTCACCATCTCTACGATTATGGGCTCGCGCTTCATCGGTGCAATCCAAGACGAGGTCGAAGGCTGGCGTAAGAAGCTTGTGACGCTTCAAGAGACTCTGGACGAATGGTTGCTCGTGCAGAAAAATTGGATCTACCTTGAGAATATTTTCTCTGCTCCAGATATCCAGCGTCAGCTTCCAGATGCATCCAAGATCTTCCAGCATGTAGACACATCATGGAAGGCGATCATGAAGCGGACGAACGATAATCCACATGTTCTGACGGCTGGGACGTTTCCAGGTATCAAGGAGACGCTGCAGCAGCACAACGCGCACTTGGACAAGATCCAGAAGAACTTGGAGGACTACCTGGAGACGAAGCGAATGGCTTTCCCGCGCTTCTACTTCCTGTCAAACGACGAGCTGCTCGAAATTCTAGCGCAGTCCAAGAATCCGCAGGCGGTGCAGCCGCATCTGCGCAAGTGCTTCGAAAACCTGGTGAAACTCGACTTCGGTGATGTCCCGGGTAGCGTCGATATGGTCGCTATGATCTCGTCTGAGAACGAGCGCGTCCCATTAGGCAAGAACTTGAAGGCCCGAGGTAACGTAGAAGACTGGCTGAAGGCACTCGAGGTGAGCATGAAGGCGTCGATCTACAAGCTCATGAAGGTGGGCTTGATTGATTACGATACCAAGCCGCGAGCAGAGTGGGTTTGTGACCATCCGGGCCAGGTGGTTGCGACTGTTGCACAAATGACGTGGGCGAGAAGCACTGAAGACGCGCTCAATTCGCCTCAGCCCGTCGAAGAGATGCAGCGCTGGTTTGAACGTGTCGTGTTCGAGTTGAACGAGCTGATTGTGAAGATCCGAGGCGATCTCAGCTCACTTGAGCGCAAAGTTATCGTCGCTTTGGTCACTACGGACGTGCACGCGCGTGATATCGTGGAGGATTTGTGGAAGGAGAAGGTTGACACCGTCGGCAACTTCATTTGGCAGCAGCAGCTTCGCTACTACTGGGATCCACAGGCAGACGATGTGCTCATCCGACACTCAGACTCGGTGATCGAGTACGGCTACGAGTACATGGGCGCTACGTCCCGTCTCGTGATTACACCGCTAACAGATCGTTGCTGGATGACGCTTACGGGAGCCTATGGCTTGAAGCTCGGTGCTGCACCTGCTGGTCCAGCTGGAACCGGCAAAACGGAGAGTAGCAAGGATCTCGCCAAGGCCATGGCGATTCAGTGCGTCGTCTTCAACTGCAGCGACCAAATCGACTACAAGATGATGGGAAAGGTCTTCCGAGGGCTCGCCCAAGCTGGCAACTGGACGTGTTTGGATGAGTTTAACCGCATCGATATCGAAGTGCTATCGGTTGTCGCCCAGCAGCTTTTGATTCTTCGCGAGGGGCGAATTCAGGGCAAGGAGCACATCAACTTTATGGGCATCGAGATCCTCCTGAAGGACCACCACGTAATCGTGACTATGAACCCGGGATACGCCGGTCGCACGGAGCTGCCGGACAACCTGAAAGTGTGCTTCCGCCCCGTATCTATGATGGTTCCGGATTACGCGTTGATCGCTGAAATCATGTTGTTTGCCGAAGGATTCGGAGACGCGAGAACGCTGTCACGAAAGATGTGCAAGCTGTACATTTTGTGCAGCGAGCAGCTCTCCCAGCAACCGCACTACGACTACGGTCTACGTGCAGTCAAATCAGTGCTCGTGATGGCCGGTACGCTGAAGCGCGCGAATCCGGATATCGATGAAGACGTCACGCTCATCCGTGCGCTTCGCGACAGCAACATTCCCAAATTCCTAGCGGACGACCTACCTCTCTTCCATGCCATCGTGCTGGATCTGTTCCCTGGGGTGTTTATCCCGTCGCACGATTACGGTGAGCTTCAAGCTGGTCTGGAGGAAGAGATCACGAAGGCCGGGCTCCAAAAAGTACCAACGTACATCACGAAAGTCATTCAGCTCTTCGACATCTTCAACGTGCGTTTCGGTGGAACTGTTGTGGGACCGACTGGAGCTGGGAAGACATCCTGTTATCGCACACTGCAAAGCACGATGACGTCGCTGCGCCTGAAAGGCTCGAAGAACCCGGTTTTCCAGACCGTCCACGCCCGTGTGCTGAACCCGAAATGTATCTCCATGGGTGAGCTCTACGGAGAGTTCAACGAGGCTACGCAGGAGTGGCACGACGGCCTGGCGTCCACGATCATGCGTGAAGCTGTTGCGGACGAGACACCGGACATCAAATGGACGGTGTTCGACGGTCCAATTGATGCGCTGTGGATCGAGAACATGAACACGGTGCTGGACGACAACATGACCCTTTGTCTTGCCAACGGCGAGCGTATCAAGCTGAAGTGGGAGATGAAGATGCTCTTTGAGGTCATGGATCTGGCAGTCGCATCGCCTGCGACCGTCAGTCGCATTGGAGTCGTGTTCATGACGTCGACAGATCTTGGCTGGATGCCGTACATGCGCACATGGATCGAGAGAGATTTCCCAAAGGATGTGCCGCCTGAAGCCGTCAAGAAACTCGAGCTGAACATCACCCAGTACATCGACAAGACCATGCAGTTCGTGCGAAAGAAGGGTGGAGTGGAGCTGGTGCCGACAGTGGACATCAACATCGTCGCCAGCTTCTGTAAGCTCTTCAGCGCTCTGCTCTCTTCGATCCCGTACAAGGAGAAGAAACTTGAGGAGCTGCTGGAGTTGATGGACAAGGTGTTTGTCTTCTCAATGATTTGGTCGCTCGGTGCGACGATGACAAGTGACAAGCACGAGCTCTTCGATGCGTTCGCGCGAGAAATGCTCGCCGACGCGCGCGTGAATATCCCAAACGCTGGGCTCGTATACGACTACTTTGTGGATGTCGAGCAAGCCAAGTTCCGACCGTGGCACGAGATCGTTCCCAAGTTCCAGTACAACGCACAAATGCCCTACTTCAAGATGATCGTGGCGACGCCGGACACTGTTCGCTTCACGTTCTTGCTACGCGTGCTCACGGCGGCGAAGACCCCGGCGTATGTGACTGGCGTCACGGGTACCGGCAAGACCGTGATCATCCAGGACTTGTTGCGTGAACTCCAAGAGGGCGAACGAGGACCCGACACAAAAGACGGCGACGACGGTGGCGGTGGGGCACCTCCTCCGTCCTCCAACTACATGACGATGCTGATCAACTTTTCGGCGCAGACCGCGTCGCTGGTCACGCAACTCACCATCGAGAACAAGCTCGAGAAGAAACGCAAGAACCTGCTTGGCCCGGTTGCAGGTAAGCGCATGCTCATCTTCGTCGACGACGTGAACCTTCCAGCAGTTGAAGAATACGGCGCCCAGCCACCCATCGAGCTGTTGCGGCAATTCCTGGATTTCGGCGGCTTTTACGACCGCGATAAGCTCTTCTGGAAGGAAATCGCCGACACGATGCTGCTCGTCTCGGCTGCGCCGGCTGGAGGAGGCCGCTCGCATTGCACTCCACGCTTCGTTCGCCACTTCCACGTGCTTAGTATGTACCCAGCGGGTGAAGTGTCTCTCAAGCTTATTTTCGCTTCGATTCTCGGTGGCTTCTTGGACAAGTTCTCCGGTGCCGTGAAGCCGATGCGCGATGGTGTGATCTCAGCCGTGATCGAAATCTACAACCGAGTCACCATTGAGCTACTGCCCACACCTAGCAAATTCCACTACACGTTCAACTTGCGCGATGTCTCGAAGGTATTCCAAGGTATTCTCATGATCACGCCCTCCAAATGCCCGGATGCCGATCACATGAACCGCTTGTGGGTGCACGAAGCCTCTCGAGTATTCCAGGATCGCCTGAACAATGGGCCGGACCAGCTGTGGTTTGAAGAGCTCGTGTGCTCTCTTCTGGCTCGCTACTTCAACTGCAACTGGCCTCGAGAGACGCTCTTCCACTCGCCGTGTCCACTGACGTTTGGTGACTTTCTCAAGCCTGGAACACCCACACCTCTGTACGAATACTGCAACGATCTCACCAAGATCACGAAGATCATGGACGACTTTCTCGAGAACTATAACGTGAGCTTCTCCAACAAGATGAATCTCGTATTCTTCCGCGACGCTATCAGTCACCTGTCACGTCTATCGCGCATTCTCAGGCAGCCTCGCGGCAACGCAATGCTCATTGGAGTGGGAGGCAGTGGCAAACAATCGCTTGCACGCTTGGCGGCGTTCATGGTCGAGGCCAAGTGCATGCAGATCGAGATCACGCGTGGCTACGGCATGAACGAATTCCACGAAGACCTCAAGAAGCTGATGATCTCGGCCGGCGTCGGGGGGACGTCGACAGTGTTCCTGTTCACTGACAGCCAAATCGTCGAAGAGAGCTTTCTCGAAGACATCAACAACGTCCTGAACAGCGGAGAAGTGCCGAATCTCTTCCCTTCGGACGAGATGGACCGGATCGTTAACGACATGAGACCTGTTGTGAAGAGCATGGAGATCCCTGAGACCCGCGACAACTGTGTCTCAGTCTTCATCGATCGTGTGCGCAACTACCTGCATATTGTGCTGGCGATGTCTCCAGTTGGCTCAGCGTTGCGAGTGCGGTGTCGCGCGTTCCCATCGCTCATCAACTGCTGTACAATCGACTGGTACATGAATTGGCCCCCCGAAGCGCTACAGTCCGTGGCTGATCGCCTCCTCGCTAGCGTTGCTCTGCCTTCAGAGCAAGTGCGGTCGTCGCTCGTGGAAATGTGCTCGATTGTCCACACGACGTCGAATGACTTCGGAGACCAGTTCCTCGCGCAGCTCCAACGTCACGTCTACACGACACCCAAGAGCTACTTGGATCTCATCAGCTTGTACATCAAGATGCTTCAGGAGAAGCGTGGGGTGATCCAAACCATCAAGAACCGAATGGAGGTTGGCGTGAAGAAGCTGGAAGAAACAAATGGAATCGTCGATTCGCTGAAGAGCGAACTCATTTTACTGCAGCCGATCTTGCAAAAGAAATCGATTGAAGCCGAAGAGCTGCTCAAGCGCGTTTCCGTGGACCAGAAAGCTGCCGCGATAGTCCGTGAGCGTGTCGCCCAGGATGAAGCGGTGGTCGCAAAGCAAGCCGAGGAAGTCTCGATCGTGCAGGCAGATGCGCAGAAAGACTTGGATGTCGCCATGCCCGCGCTCAGCAACGCTGTGAAGGCCCTCGACAGTCTGTCCAAGAGTGACATCACAGAAGTCAAGTCGTTCGCGAAGCCTCCGGCTGCTGTCGAGGCTGTGATGAACGCCGTGTGTCTGCTGCTCAATGAAAAGCAAAACTGGGATGCCGCCAAGAAAGTGCTGAGTGATGTGACGTTCCTGGATCGCCTCAAAGGATATGACAAGGACAACATCCCCGCTGCGATTCTGAAGAAGCTAGCTGTTGTCGTGGCTGACCCAGGAATGTCTGTGGAGGTTGTGTCAAAAGTGTCCAAGGCCGCGACATCGCTGTGCATGTGGGTCCACGCGATGGACGTCTACTCCAAGGTCGCTAAAGAGGTCGGCCCAAAGCGTGAGAACCTCGAGAAGATGAACAAAATCCTAGCTGAAGCAAACGGCGTGCTGCAGCAGAAGCGTGATGAGCTACGCGCCGTGAACGAGAATGTAGCAAAGCTGGAAAAGCAATGCAAAGACACGCTGGACGAGAAAGACCAGCTCGCTAAAGACGCCGCAACGACCGAGAAGCGACTGGAGAGAGCAGAGAAGCTCATCTCGGGGCTCAGTGTCGAAGGAGCGCGATGGAAGGAGAGCGTGGCGTTCCTCTCCCAGTCGATCCTAAACCTGATTGGCGACACGTTTCTGGCCTCTGCTTGCATTTCGTACTACGGTCCGTTCACTGGAACCTTCCGCCAGCGAATCATCGACCAGTGGGTTACCAGCACGCAGCAGCTCAACATCCCGTGCTCAGCGACGTACACCTTGGCAAACACGCTCGGAAGTCCCGTGGAGATTCGTGACTGGCAGTTGAACGGGCTTCCGAGCGACACGACATCGACTGACAACGCCATTCTCGTTACTCGAGGCGAGCGATGGCCTCTCATGATCGACCCGCAAGGCCAAGCAAACAAGTGGATCAAGAAGTCGATAGGCTCAGCTCGTCTCGAGTCAACGAAGATGACGAATGCCAATCTGCTCCGCTCGCTCGAGACGTGCATCCGCAACGGCAAGGCGCTGCTCATTGAAGATATTGATGAAACGCTGGAGCCAGCTCTCGAACCAGTGCTCCAGAAGGCCATTTACAAGCAGGGCGGCCGCCTGCTCATTCGACTGGGCGACTCGGACGTCGACTACGACCCATCGTTTAAGTTGTATCTGACTACAAAGCTGCCAAATCCGCACTACCTGCCGGAAGTGTACATCAAGGTGACGGTCATCAACTTCACAGTGACGATGGATGGCTTGGAAGATCAACTGCTGGGAGACGTCGTCCGCCACGAGCGGCCCGATATCGAAGAGAAGAAGAACCGCCTCGTGGTCACGATGGCGCAAGATCGCAAACAGCTCAAGGAGATCGAGGATCGCATTCTCAAACAGCTCTCCGAGTCCACGGGTAACGTGTTGGATGACCAGGATCTGATCGATACGCTCCAGTCGTCGAATGCGACGTCCAAGGTCATCAAGGAGCGCGTGCTCGAGTCCGAAACCACGGAGCTGGAGATCAATCGAGCGCGTGAAGAGTACCGACCTGTCGCGACGCGCGGTTCGATCATCTACTTTGTCGTCGCAAACCTCGCGCTCATCGATCCGATGTACCAGTACTCGCTGCCATTCTTCCAGCGGCTCTTCAACATTTGTTTCGACGAAGCGCCAAAGTCCGACAACCTCGCGCAGCGTCTACAGAGCCTCATTGTGTTCCAGACGCGCTATATCTACGTGAATATCTGTCGCGGACTGTTTGAGATCCACAAGGTCCTCTTCTCCATGCTCATCTGCTGCAAGATCATGATGCACTCGGGCAAGATCACGCCCACAGAGTGGTCGTTGTACTTGCGTGGAGCTTCGGGAGGTGCCACTGACTCTGACAAGAAGAACCCCATGCCCGACCGGATCACTGAGCTACAGTGGAAGCTGTTGCAGGAGTTGGAGGTGCTGCCAACGTCCAAAACAGAGACTGGTGATGAGCTCTACGCATTCGGGAATATCTGCACGTCGCTGGGCACGCAGTCAGCAGAGTGGGTCGCGTGGCTCACTAACCCAGCATTCCTCTCCGCCAGGTGTCCTGCACCGTACGAAGATGCGTTGACGTCGTTCCAGAAAGTGCTGCTGCTCAAGGGTCTTGCCGAAGAGAAAGTGCCCCACGGCATTCTGAAGATGATCGCGACGGAGATGGGAGCCGACTTTGGCAAGATTGCACCGACATCAATGGAAGAGATCTATAACGATACTGATCGGAAGACGCCGTGCATCTTCGTGCTGTCTGCGGGTGCCGATCCCACGGGTATGTTGCTGCGCTTCGCGAAAGAGATGGCGTTCATCGACCGCCTGCATCTCATCTCGCTTGGCCAGGGCCAGGGACCTCGCGCAGAGAAGCTGATCGAGTCCAGCCAGATCTCAGGCGACTGGGTGCTACTGCAGAACTGCCACTTGGCCAAGTCGTGGATGCCAAAGCTGGAGCGGATCGTAGAAGATCTCGCCCAGCGGTCCGACGATGAGTGCGTCACGACCTTCCGACTGTTCCTCACGAGCTTTCCAGCCGCGTACTTCCCAGTTACTGTGCTACAAAACGGAATTAAGCTCACCAACGAGCCGCCCAAGGGCATCCGCGCTAACCTGGTGCGGTCGTTCAGCACGCTTGTGACTGAAGACGTGCTGGACGCGTTCAAGAGCCTCGGCTCGTTCGACGACGGCATGGAGAAGGACATTGCGTGGCGCAAACTGCTCACGGGACTCACGTTCTTCCACGCGGTCGTCCAAGAACGGCGAAAGTTCGGAGCGCTGGGTTGGAACATCCGATATGAATTCAACGACACAGACCTCGAGACTTCGCTTGCGAGCTTACGCAAGTTCCTGGAAGAGCAGCCGCTCGTGCCGTGGGATGCACTGCGATACGTCACGGGCCAGATCAACTACGGCGGTCGAGTGACCGATGACTGGGACCGTCGGTGCTTGATGAGTATCCTGGGCAACTACTACACACCTAATATCTTGACTGCAGGTTATGTATTCTCCCAGAGCGGAACGTACCGCGTGCCTAACGAACTGTCGTCGCACTCGAAGACACTCGCGTACCTGAACGACCTGCCCATTCTGGATAACCCAGAGCTGTTCGGCATGCACGAGAACGCGAACGTGACCTACGAACGTAACGAGAGCGTCAATATGACGCGCATCATCCTCAGCTTGGAGCCTCGTGACAGCGGTGGCAGTGGTGGCCGCTCAAATGACCAACGCGTTTTGGAGTTGGCTGCTTCCATCCAGGAGAACCTGCCTCAGAATCTGTCCGTAGAAGACGCAGGACCCACAACGTTCAAGACTCGTGAGGTTGCGGGTACCGTCGTCATGGACTCTCTCGCGACTGTGCTCGGCCAGGAGCTCGTCAAGTTCAACACGCTGCTGAATCGAATGCGGACATCACTGGTGGATGTCCAGCGAGCGATCAACGGCCTCATCGTCATGTCCTCCGACCTGGACAACATGTACACGGCGTTTCTCAACGGCAAGCTACCGCAGATCTGGGCGGCCGTGAGCTTCGCGTCGCTGAAACCGCTCGGATCGTGGGTCAAAGATCTCCTGGAGCGAGTTATCTTCTTTCGCAAGTGGCTGCTGCATGGCGAGCCCGTGGTGTTCGACCTCAACGTCTTCTTCTTTCCTCAGGGTTTCATGACGGGCACGCTGCAGAACTTCGCCCGCAAGTACCAAGTCGCAATCGACTCGCTGGCGTTCACGTTTTCCGTCCTGGATGTGGAAAACGCCGAGGAACTCACGGCGAGTCCGTCCGACGGCATCTTCGTCGATGGGCTCTGGGTCCAAGGTGCGCGGTGGTCGCGGTCAGGCGCACAGCTCGTGGACGCGACGCCTGGTGAGATGTTCTCGCCCATGAACATCATCCACTTCCTGCCGGCCGCCAACGTGGAGCGTAATAAGGCCGAGTACCCGTGTCCAGTGTACAAGACGTCGGTGCGGCAAGGCACTCTGTCCACCACCGGCATCTCCACCAACTTTGTCATTGCCGTGTACCTGCCCACGGCCAAGCACCCGGACTACTGGGTCATGAACGGCGCCGCCTTCTTGCTCAACCTGGACACGTAGTAGTAGACGCACAACGCATAAACCCCCATAGCAGTAGAAGTAGGAAATAGTGAGAGGAACACTCGTACAACGCAACGCGACGTGGCACCATACAGCTCCTTATCATCAAAATACACGAGGCACGACTCCACTACCCACTTTTCCTCCGCTATTCTCTTCCTGTAAAAATTCTTCATCGTCTCTTCTTCTTCTCTCGCTCGTCCATCTCTCTCTGTCTCCTCTCCTCTCCTCTCACCGTCGCCTCGATGCCTCACCGACCACTCGCGTAGGCGTCTCGCGTCTTCCTCTCTCTGGACGACGCTCGACAATCGACGGCGCTCGCGGGACGCCGACGACATCACCACGGCCACTGGAGTTCTTTGGCTCGGGCCGTCGACGGGGCTGCTTATAATCCGTTAGCCATGAACGACTCGCGCGACGGCATGTACGAGTCCCGCGACGGCGACATGTACACCGAGTCGCGCACGGGCGCGTTGAGCGCGGCGATGCTCTCGCGCGAGTCGCCACTGTAGGCGCGGTCCGAGCGCTTGCTCTTGCGCTTGTACACGACTGTGTCTTTGTCTATTCTAATGCCCCACTGGAAGTCGTCGGCGCGCGTGACCACGTCCATGAACTCGTTCAGCTTAGCGATGCGGTCAAGGATGAGCTGGTCCGAGAAGAAGCCCGTGAGCGACTGCGTCTGCAGCTCTGGGATCGCGTGCTCGCTCGAAGGGTTCTTGGCCTTGAGAGTCGCCGCCAGGTTCCTGTTGCGAATACAATTCACAAAAGAATACCAAATTAAATTGCGGATCCAGCGACGAGTGCCCCCTTCGCAATGGCAACGCGCGGGCGTGCAGGGCAGTACGAGCAACAATAATAACACGTACAGGAAGGTGCTGTACCGATGCCAGAGCACGAGCGTGCCGCGGATGTCGGTCTCGATCTGCAGCTTGTACTCGACGTACTGCCGGCCCTGCTTGGTCTTGATGCGGCTGCAATATACAAATTAATATTGCTGCGATGAGACCACAATACATTGGGATCCACGCCTTGCATCGAGAGCCGAGCGTACCTGTCCACGATGCGCGCCGTGATGAGCGAGATCTCGCGCATCTGATTGATCTTGGACTGGTACGAGTCCAGCGTCTGCCGCAGCTGCGCGTGCTCGCGGCGCAGGTCCGGGTTGGCGGTCTGCAGCGCGTTCTTCAGGATGGCGTCACGCATGCGCTCGTTCTCCTCTTCCAGCGCGCGGTTCTTCTCCATGACGGTCGCGGCCTGCGACCGGTACGCGCCCAGCGCCTCCTCTGCCTTGCTCACCTTGTGCTGCGCGTCTGCCAGCACGCGATCCGTTCGTCGCGAGGGGGAAGGCGTACCCATTGTGCTCATGGACTAGACAGTTTCCAACGAAATGGACGCGATCGAGCGTCGAACGAGTGGGTTTGTTGGACGAAACCTCGGGTGCGCCGGCGAGGACGATCGACCGTTGCAGCGCAGCGTAGATGCCGTGTGGGGACCGAGACGGGGAAGACGCAGACACGATCTCACACACGCGTTCCTCTCCTCTCTCTCTCTCTCTCTGCGCGGCTCGCTTCTCGACAAGCGCGATTGACCGACGGGCGTGAGTTGTTGGCGTTGTTGGCGCTTTCTCGTTCCTCCCCTGGGTTGGTGTCGCGGCTGGAGGCAGTCAGTGGGAGTGTGGAACGGCCACGCTTTTCAGCCAATCACAAGGCGCGGACGACGAAAACGAATGCGAGCCCAACTGGGAGCATCGGGTTTCGCAGGGGCGGAGGCCCCACAACCGGACGGGGGAACCAAAACAGCAGGCCAGCGGAGCGGACGAGCGGACGAGAGGACGAGCGGAGAGGTCCTCTCCTCTCACAGGACTCCGCTTCAGTCCACTTCGAGGTCTCCGCAACGATGATTCCGCCTGGGCATATTGCTAACGATGATCATCTATCTGCACATGAGCATCGATGGACTTGGCTGGGTCGCAGGGGGCGGACCGCCAGGGAACGTGTCGAGCGCTGCCGGCTGGAGCAGTTCTCCTGGTGGCTGCTGTGGTGGGTTTATGCATCGACCTCCCTCCCTCGGAAGAGTCAGCGGACATCTGCATCGGCCAGCAGCACACGTCAGCGGCTGGATGCAGCATCCCCACGCCGCTGGATTGTCTGTCAGGGTTAAACGCCGTCGTAAAATTGTGCGCGACGTAAAATGCACTGAAACAGCCCC
>JAADVE010000417.1:0-19440 GCA_023334595.1 Pythium utonaiense
GACGGCAAAGTCGATTGCGCTGGTGCGTTGCTTGACTTTTACTGGTAGATCAGCCTCTGTGGGGGCAAATACGCCACATTCAAGTCGCACACAGGAGCTTCTATCCTCTTCTACGCGTCGAGCGAGAAGTTCCACCTCAGTAAACGCAACTAGGAGAAGTAGCGCGTCGACAGCCATGATAACCACAGTAGAGTTGATAGACACCGCTTGCTGGGTTGTTGATGAGACAAACATGCCGTGGAACACATCGATGTTGAACACCACCATCGCCGGTGCAAGGTCTTCCATGTGAACGAGGCCAGAAGCCACCATGTTTTTGACGATCATCGGCAAGATTAGAGTGACGAATGTTTGCGCTGATGTCGGCACGGAAATAAACAGGATGTTGTAGGCCGAGTAGATGAAGATGATGACGACTTGTATAGCGAAGACGTTGAGATAGTTGCGCAGACTCGCGCGAGCTTCCTGGTCCATTCGCAGGTGGCTTCTCCACGAGAGCCATAGCATGAACGTCAGTGCTGCAGCCCATGGTCCTGTGATGAGCTGCATCACGAAAGGCGTCGGAAAGCCGATGATGATAGCGAAGGCGATGAAGCAGCCGATGCTGAACAGCCCTGAAATGAAAGAGATGACAGCAATACGCCTTTGAGACATCGGAAGAGATGGAGTACTTTCCTGGATCTGTGTGACAATCATGGTGGTCACGAGGTACACGGTAGCGAAGACACGGACGTGAAGACCAATGGTTTGGCCCTGGATTCCTTTTTCTGAGGGTGGGTCCAATGGCAAGGCGTCGATGGCAAGCACCACGAGGATCGATGGAAGAGGGAGAAGCACTAGAGACGCGAGGTCCCAGAGACGTCGGTTGTCTTGCCTGTGTGCTATCAATGAATCCAGCCGTGCCAGCGAGTACCGACCTCCTATCTCTATTTGGAGGGACAGCCAGAAGCGGTGGAATCGTTTGAGTTGATGCGACGCATAGGCAAAGACCATCGGAGTCATCGTATGTATACGGAAGCTTCCCAATGCAGGATCGAAGGAGTGGCCACGACGGCGCGATTAGCGTGAACTAGCGTACCATGATGCCACGAATGGAGGAGACTCGTCGACTGTGATGAGATCCAGGGATCGCGCTCGGCATTCTATTCCGTTCTCAATATAGCGGTCGTCCTGTCCTGTTCAGGCGCCGTTGATAAGACCCACACAGCAGATCGGCTCGATTAGAGTCACTGCAGTCGCTTTCACCCGCTTCAGGTTGGAAGACCCTCCTCGTCCAGGATGACTGCTATGGGTTTCCGCACTATGAACAGGCACCAAAGGAGGTGCTACAGAGGCGCTCGTTGCGAGCATTTGCAGATCGCTGGCAATGCCTGGGCTTAGACATTATGTGGCGCGCACCAGTCATATCTTCGACTTGTGTCAGAGCAGGAGCCTCCACTTGCATTAGAGCTCACTGCTATCCTCGTGGAGGCATGTGCACCCTCGACATCTTGTCACGTTTGATGCAAGAGGTGTGGAGTACTTCGCCAATCTCATCATCTCACCCATCCGGAGTTCATTCGGCGTGCACACTGCACACTTCGAGCTTTTGCCAACTCGTCTCCGACCACCAGCATCCACAGTCCGGAGTCACATCCTAATCTGTGATGTGCGTATCCTCGCACCGTTCTCACCCTGCACAGATACACCACCACCGTGATCCAACGAAAGCCATGCACTCTCCTGCTGACCCGATGCTGCTGACAGGCCAGTGTGCTCCATGCGACGGCCCGTCGCACCGCACTGGGACCTGTGTTCGTGAATATCCTTCCGACTCTTCACGTGCCGGGCTGCAGCAACCACTCGGTCGGTAACTAGATCCCAACCGTATCCTTTCCTCCTCCACAGGGCCGAGCGACGCTTCACTGCGACGCCTCTTCAGAGACGCGTCGCTTCATGGATCCGCCGCACTCGTCGCCGTCGGCTCGCTGGCCCCTTGCACCCGAGAGCTCCATCGTTTCCCAGCTCCATTCTGTATCGACCGCAGACATCGCAACCGCGTCTTCTCACCCGGATCCGGATCTGAACGATGGTGCGCATGGAGCGACTCGCGTACCTGAGCCTCGGACTCGTGGGCTTCCTCGCGTTCCAGGCCCAGGTCAGCGACGGCTACTGCCCGAACGGCTGCAACGCCCAGGGCACGTGCGGTGCCAACGACAAGTGTACTTGCTACTTGCGTCAAGATGAAGAGAAGGACTCCACGTACCCGGCGTTCAAGGGCGCCGATTGCTCGCTGCGTACTTGTCCGTTTGGAGATGCGTGGGTGAGCGTGCCGACAGCTCTGAACACTGCACACCCGAAGATGGAGTGCTCGAACAAGGGATACTGCGACACCGTGACGGGCCACTGCGACTGCTTCCCAGGCTACGAAGGCAAGGCATGCGAGCGTACAGTGTGCCCGAACAACTGCAACAACCGCGGCATCTGCCTCACGCTCAAGGCCATCGTCGAGGCTCGCCCTTCAGTAGGCGGCGTTCCCGTAGCGATGACGTACGCAAATGCCTGGGACCGGATCAAGCACATGGGCTGCTTCTGTGACCAGGGCTACCGTGGTCCGGACTGTTCACTCAAGGAGTGCCCCAGTGGTCCTGACGTCCTCACTGCGGATGGCAACGTGCAGGGCCGCGATTGTGGCGGCCGTGGTAAGTGTAACTACGAGACGGGCACGTGCGAGTGTTTCCCAGGCTACTACGGCACGGCGTGCGGGTTCCAGACCACCGTGCACTAAGCGTACACGTCGTCTTCGTTTCTCTACGTGGACACCACCCCATCTCTCTAGGCCCACACACCCTCGCACGCTCGTAGCGTTTGCATATCCACACCTCCATCACCACGAAAGCCCTCTCCAAAAACACTTAAACAATCCTCCTCTGCTCAATACAAAAGCCTCGCACAAAAGACAAGTCGTTCATCCTGCAGAGGGCCCACTCATGCGTGGCCTGGAGACGTGTATTTGAGACCAGTCAAAGGGCGAGAGTGTTCTCGCCTCTCTCTTTCCCTCTCTCTCTCTATACAGGCAACGCGGAGCGCGTTCCTCTGCTAAATACGACGAACTGCCTGGGTGCATTTGCTGCGTGTGTGTCTGTCTGTCGGGGGTCTTGTTCTCGTAGAAAGGCAGCCACGTCGAGAGCGTTTACTCGATGATGAGCTCGTCGATGGACCAGTCCTCGAACGAGCCGTCCGGCAGATACCGACGGATGATGATGGGGATCTTGCGCTCGCGCAGCTCCTTCATGGCGATCTTCAGCGGGTCCGTCTCGCCCTCAATGTCCACCATCACAGGCGCGTTCATGCTGCAGGCACAGACAAACATCAATCATTCAACCACGAGCATCAATCAAACGCCAACAAACCAACAAGAACGCACCTGATCTGCAGCGCGCGCGTGCCCAGCACTCGCGCGCGCTCGTACTTGGTCATGTACTTGGTGGTGATGCGGTTGACGTTGGGCTGCTTGTGGGACTCGTCGAGAATCGCCACCTTCTGGTCCTCGGCACCGCCGTCCTCGGCGTTGTCGTACAGCTCCTCCTCGAGCTCCTCCTCCTCCTCCGGGACCTCCTCGTCGTCCATCTCGTGGTGGCCAGCGTCGTCGTAGTCCATGTCGTCCATTGTAGCTAGAGAGAGTGCGCTGTGGGCGTGGAGAGCGTGCGGGTAATGAGGGGCGTCGCGTCCTCTTCCGTTCGTTTTGTATGGAGCTGCAGATGACGTTTCCTTCCAGTCAAACTTGCGGAGCTGCTCATTAAGTACGCATCAGACCATGCGCACTTAACACCTCAAAACATACTACACGAGACATAATAACTCTTTTGAGAATGGCGACCGGGAAGTCACGATCTTGAAAGGGTGTGAAGAACGACGATGAGGAAGGAAGAATGCCATTGAACGAGTCCGCCGTAACACGAGGAGAGATGCCCGCGACGATGGACTTGCAGGCTCCTCAGCACCACCAGCAGAGAGATAAGACAAAGACCAAGCCGTACCACGTCGTGCCGCAGGATGACACGTGGATGGGCCTCCAGGAGCCGCTGTCGTCATCGGCGTCCAACTCGGAAGACTCGCAGAGCGGTCGGCACACGCGGAGCAAGCGAACGCGACTGGCGACGTCACGCATTGCACGTGACAAGCTCATGCGTGTGATGGAGGAGCTGATCCTCAAGGAGGCGGAGCTCGCGTCTGCGTACGAGCTGTTTGACTACACACGCACCAAGTCCGTGGCCGACCATGAGGAGATCGTGGAGAAGCTTAGCGAATACGAAGCGCTCCTGGTGGAAGCCCAGCGGAAAGAGGTGGAAATGCGGAGAGATGGAGGCGTGGAGAGTGTGCTAAAGACGCAGCAGGAGAGAGAGCGCTGGGAACACACCAAGCAAATGGTCACGGCCACGCTGCCCGAGATGCTGCAGCAACTGGAGGAAAGCATCGAGCTTAACGCCGCCAAGCTACGCCACATCCAGGACAAAATGGAGGAGATCCGAGCCCAGCGGCTCTCCGTGCGCGAGGAGATCGCAGAGAAAGAGGAGGACATCGCACTCGCGCTGGCTACAGCTGACTGAGAGCAAACTGAATTGTGTATTAGTGTCGACTAAATGTAAACGAGTGTCTTGAGGCGCTCACACACGTAAATGGATCGGACACGCTAGTGGGAGAGTAGAAAACCGTCAACAGATTCTGAACGATAGAGACCTAAGCTGAGCAACGAGTCTAGCTACTCGTCGCCGTCATCATTAGATGAACCAGTGCGAGTCGCAGAAATCGAGGACGTTTCGCCACAGCTCACTGGATATCGACTGCTTCCCAGGACGTAGCGACGACAGCAGACACCACCGCACGGCCTCGTGACACTGCGCTGGAAAGAGGTGGTAGACGTCTGGAGTCCAGTGGCGTCGCATGCTCGTCACGCGCAGATCAGCAAAGCCTACCTGCCCTGCGATGCGTTCGTCGCTGTCGACAAACACCTCATCCTCGTGTTGCCACCAAGCCTGGAAGACGTACTGTGTCACAGGACCAAGGAGGCGGAGACGAAGGTGGTCAGGTTGCCATTGCGACTCGAAGACGTCCTGGAACACCTCGAGCGAATCCATCGTCCACGAACCAGTCAGATCAACCTTCGAGGCGTCCGCATGCAAGCCCGAGTCAAACCCAGTGCCGGCGACTTGACCACCGGGAAGCAACTCGATGTACAGGATCATCGGGCTATAGAGTCGAAAGTCAAGAAACATGAAGACGCCTTTGAGCGTGTACGAGCCGCAGCTGAGAGGGTACAGCGTTGCTCGCACAGGCTCCACCGCCACACTCCACGCTGCCGGATGGTTCAGCGCAACGTCAACGCGGCCGAACGTCATGCAAGCAGGACGCCCACGGCTTGAAACAGTGCCGAAGTTGGTTTCGCATAGGACACCGAGTGTGGATGACAGACTGTAAACCATATGCTGGACAGCGTGTGGGTACTCGCGCTTCACAAGGAAAACCTCGCATTGGCACAGATCTCGATCCCGCGTGACGACGTGTTCGCCACTGCCGACAATTAAATCTGAGACGTCGAGGTGCTGGTCCATCTCCCGCACTGTTGGCGCTGTCGTCAATGCTTGCCCAGTTGGTGAGTCGCCCTCACTTTCGATCTCGATCTGCACCGTGTCGTCATCGAATATCCTGAAGGTCCAGAGACTGTCGACGCTGCTGAGCTTGGTCAGGAGACGGTAGACTTCGTGCGTAGGCGGTGGCATTGTTGGGCTGGAGCGAAGAAAGAAGAGTAGCTCACAGAAGTCCTCAGATAGGCCTCGTCCCAGATGCATGTCCCTCCCTTTCACCCTCAGCGCAGCGTTTGCAGATCCTCAATGATCTATATTACGTTGAGAAAGAGGATGAGAGTGTTCCACGCAGCCTTGTGTTGTCAGCTCTCTATCGGTCCATCTATCTTACCTTAATGTTAACCAAACAAGTGGTGCTTGTTCTTCTTCTTCGCCTTCTTCCTCGCCACGTCAATGTTGCGGTCTTCCCACTTGCTCTTCTGGATCTTTACGGGCCGATTGCCAATGTACTTGCCGTTCATTTCACGCAGGGCCTTGGCGCAGTCAAACGGATCGCTAAAGCTCACAAAGCCAAAACCCTTGGTCTTGTGTGTGTGCTTGTCTCGCACCACACGCGCACGCTGGAAGCTCGAGTAGCGGCTGAACGCGTGGCACAGAATCTCGTCGCTCACCTCGTTGCCCAGATCTCCAATGAACAACCGGAAATCGTTGTCTGGCCAGTCCGCCAGCGTCTGGTCCTCCCACACCTCTCCACCGGCCATGCGAAGGTTCTTCTTCGGCTTGCCGCCACGCCCCTCGGCGCCACTTCCAGTCAATTTTGCCCGCGCGGCCTTGGTCGGATCGTACTCGTACACGCTCTGCTGCATGTTCATGAGCTGCGACTCCTCCGCAGACAGCAGACCGCCCGTAGCCATGTCCAGGCGGTTGATGGGGAGCTGGGACCGCTTCACCGCAGTGCCCACACCGGCGTAGGCCGCGTACTCGCCACTCGTGCCCTCCGGGAAGCCGCTCAACGCGCCGCCCGTCGACGCGGCGAAGCCCACGTCCTCTCCATACGCACTCGCAGTCTCCACGGGCTCGTGTGGCACTGGAACGGGCCGTGGCGGCGCGCTGTAGATCTTGGGCTTGGCCGCGATCACCACCGGCTCACTCTTCTTCACTTTGCTCGGCGGCTCCGGCACGGATTCCTGTTCTTCTCGCGCGCGCTTGGTGCCACTAGTCTGCTGCTGTGTCTCCTTCACCTCGTCCACCTCCTTCGGCGTCTCCAGCGACGCTAACTCGGCCTGGAAGAGCGCGAACTCCGCATCCAGATCCGCCATTTTCGTCGCTTTTGCTGTTGTCGTCCTTTTCCACTCAACGACTCCAATCAGGGTTTCGCGTAAGTTAACTATACACACAGTATACGCGTGATGTGTATAGTGCGCTGGTCGTCCTGAGTAGCTCACCGTGTTTTGTCACAACGAGCAGCTCAATTGATTGGGTGCGGCTCTTCCTGGCCTGGAAACCCAATCGCCTTGGTCACGTAGTGCGGACTTGACGACGTCGCTTGGTGGCCTGCGACTGCCTCTCTCGACACGACACGCTACCACCCATGGCGGCCATGAGCATGACACCGGAGCTGCTCAACGCGCGCACCAGCAGCAGCTCCTCCAGCAACGCCAGTGGCTCGCTGCACGCGTCCACGCTGCTGTACTCGACCGACGGAAAGTACCTCTTCCAGCGCGAGGCGCACGTCGTGCGCGTGCTCAACACCAAGAACGGACAGGTGCTGCACGAGTGCATCCGCGCCGAGCAGCCAGCGCTGCCCAATGCGGCGGTGGCGCCACAGGACGACGCCAGCGAGAATGCCAAGGCGCTGAAGACCGTGGACGTCACGGCGCTCGCGCGTCACCCGTACAACGCGCTGCAGCTCATTGCGTCGTACGCGGACGGCAAGATCGTGGTCTGGGACTTCATCGAGGAGAAGATCCTACAGGAGTTTGACGCCAAGGCACCGATCCTGTGGATGGGCGCGAGTACGGCGGCGCCGCTGATGCTGGTGCTGGTGATCAGTGGTAACGCTGCGGTGAAGGAGACGGAGACCACGCCGTCCAAGAAGAAGAACAACAGCACGAGCACGGCCGAGTCGACGGAGGCTGAGGCGTCGGGCGTGAACCACTGGTCCGTGGTCGAGTTCAACATGAAGAAGAAGCGTCGTGGACGTACGCTGCTCGAGCAGACCAAGGTTCCGTTTGTCTCGGCGGCAATGGAGAGCTACGTGAGCGAGGCCACGCCAGCGACTGCCTCGGAGGCAGACTTCCACGGCGACTACATCGTCGTGGCGGCGGCATCGCGTCTGTTCACATTGAAGGCTGTCCGTGACCAGGACGGCGGTGCGGGCATGGGCAAGGCCGTGACGGTGCAGAAGCTGAGCCACCTGCGCGACGTGACCTGTGTTGCCGTGCACCCGCGTGCGGCGCTCGAGTTCTCGATCGGTGACTCGCTCGGCCAGATCTTCCGCTTCTTCCAGGGCGCGGCGTCCAACGCCAAGATGCACTGGCACTCGCACGCCGTGCAATGCCTGAGCTACGCGAGCGACGGCAACAACCTTCTCTCGGGTGGTGAGGAGAACGTGCTCGTGTCGTGGCACTTGGAGACGGGCCGTCGTGCGTACCTGCCTCGTCGCTCGGCGCCGCTCACGTGCATCGCGACGCGTGTGGATGCTGCTGGCACGGGCTACGCCGTGACGCTCCAGGACAACGTGCTGTTCCAGTACAACCCGATTACACGCGAGGAGGAGTGGCAGTCGATTGGTCTGGCACGCTCGGGTGAGCAGGCCAACCTGTCGCTTCCATGGCGGGAGCTCGTGTTCGACCCACTCACGAACGCTGTGCCTCTGAACGGTATGTGCAGTGCCGGTGTGCTCCAGTTCTACGAGCCATACAAGGACCGCGTGCTGTACAGTGTGCTGCTCACGGAACGTAACCAGGTCACGCGTACGGAGAACGAAGAGCTGCCACAGATCCTGGCCGAGAAGGTCGCCTTCAGCCCCAACGGCATGGAACTCGTGACGCTGCACCGTCCTAGCACGACGGATGCTGCTCCCACGGGTGACGAGCAGGCGCTGCGCTTCTGGAAGCGCCGTGAGAATGGCACGTTCTACGTGCACACGGCCATCGACGCGCCTCACGGCCACGCGGCCGTGACGTCGCTCGCGTACTCGCCATCGAGCTTTGCTGATGCCGGCGTTGTGGTCACGGGCGATGCGCTTGGTGAGTTCAAGGTGTGGAAAAAGACGACGATCGTCACGGCGGCTTCGGCGTCGGGCTCGCAGCCTGGTCAGCAGCCAAGCGGCCCAGCGATCACGAACGAAGTGAGCACGACGGTGTGGCACTGCCAGTCGGTGGTCAAGTTCCGTGACACGGCCATCTCTTCGATCCAGTTCTCGCGTGATGGCTCGCTGGTTGCGGTCGCCTACGGTCACCTGCTGACGTTGTGGGACCTCAGCACCATGGCGCTGCGTGGTGTGCTGCCGTCCGCCGACGGCCTCGCGATCAACCAGGTGTTGTTCACGGGCAAGACGTCTCCATACGTGGTGCTGAAGACGGCGACGCAGGTGCAGGTGTGGAACCTGCTGACGATGTCGCTGTGGTGGCGTTACGTCGTGCCTCAGGATGACAGCTTCCTCTCGTCCGCGTCGTCCAAGACCGATGCGTTCCTCGTGGGTCTGAAGGTCAATGACGGCGAGTACGTCGCACTCACGTTCGAGCCAGAGAGCCCTGTGCCAGCCAAGCTGCAGCGTGTGCCGTTTGCCGAGAACAGCGAGGCGATCTGGACGGTGGCTGTCCACCCAAAGAACGGAGATATTCTGTTGGTTGATGAGGTCTCCAATATCTGGCGAGTGGGCGAGCAGCCTCTGGACAGCAAGCAGCGTCGTCTGGCAAAGGATGATGCCGAGGAGATGACACCGCTGGCCGCCATGTTCAAGCAGGCCCGCAGCGAGTTCCAGTCCAAGCGCCAGGCCGCGTTGGCCCGTCAGCAGCAGCAGCGTGTGGTGGGTGCGAACGCCGACTCGACCGCTGCGCTGTTTGATGCCCCTGCCCACGTGCTACCATCGATGACGTCGCTGTATCGCTCGTTCATGGACAAGATGCTGCCCAAGCCACAGGCAGCAAACGGCGTGAGCGGCGAGGACGATGAGGCCCAGGAGCTCAAGAAGAACCGTAAGAAGGCCAACAAGAAGCGAAAGAAGGCGACCCAGGGTCCAGCAGAGGAGGCGGAGGAGAAGGAGAGCAAAGAGGTGG
Source organism: Pythium utonaiense (assembly GCA_023334595.1). Lineage (NCBI taxonomy): Eukaryota > Oomycota > Peronosporomycetes > Pythiales > Pythiaceae > Pythium > Pythium utonaiense. The sequence goes on from JAADVE010000417.1 coordinate 9,848, forward strand.
ATGAATCCAAGCAGAAGCGAGTCAAGGCCATGGTCGAGAAGGAGCTGGCCAGCCACGCGGCGGCTGTGCCCAAGCAGACGTACTCGACACTGCTCGCGGCGTTCCGAAAGACGAAGAAGAACAAGAGCGCCAAAGCCTGAGTGTCATGAATACAATACAGAATAGATTTGTTTGCTAGTACCTGTGCTCTCTTTTTTCGCCTCGGGCCATTCCTTACCAGTGGCAATATCTTCAGTCCAGTTCGTATAGCAAGTCGTTCTGGAACCGCACGACGGGCGGGGGCGGCGCGAGCTCTGGCATAGCCTCCACAGCGTCGGTCTTCTTGTACAGGATCACGACCACGTTCTCGCTCGCAACGTCGTATTCCGAGCGGCTAGGGTCGATCTCGTGGGCCAGTCCGTCGATGCGAAGCTCGTAGTCGGTCGCTTCGGTCGAGCAGCGCAGCACAAATGAGGTGGATGACGGGGACGTGAGCTTCACGCTGGAAGACTCCACACCAGCCACCTCCACCAAGTACGAGAGACACAATGCAGTCTCTTTGATAGTGTACGGTGGCGTCACTGTCGGCCGGCAGGGTCCTGCCTCCGTGGCTATAGCCTCTGTCACCTTCGCTACGTTTTGAGAATTGCTCTGTTCGCTCTCGCCTTCATCTTCATCTTCACTGCAGCTCTCGAGCGGAGGCATATCGTCGTCCCACTCTTCGTCATGTGGAGATGCAGCCTGCTCGACTGCAGTAGCAGGCTTGTGCTCTGTCTTCTGAGAGGTCTTGTCCTCCACAGGGGGTGTCGAATATATCGGATCGTTCGCCACCATCATGGCCGTCTCCCGTAGCCTCGCAAACAGCTCCTCCTGCTCCGTAGGGGGCGTCTTGCTCTCTTGTTGCCCTGGCTCCGACTTCTTCTGGACTTCGCGTTGGTTTTGCTCCTCATTCTCTCGATTCCTCAGTGCCTCGGCTGGTGACTCCTTCTCTTCCTCTTCCTCCCCCTCTACCTCATCATGCTCCTCAATAGGCATCCGCTTCACTTCAACTGGCGCCGGTGGCTGCACAGGCAGCGTGACAACGAGTTTCCGAGCCTTCTTGTCGAACTTCGCGGTGCCCTTCGCCTCAATCACGGCAAATGGCAACTTTACCTCTAGCGGCTCGTAGCCCTCGGCTTGGACCTGCACAGCGCGGTCGTTCACGTCCAAATCGATGCCCTTGGCACTGGAAAACGTCGGGAGTTCGATCTCCACGACCAGTTCTTTCGGGCGGTTCGTTACTTCCACTGGCTGGTCCGGATTCACCTGCAGGGTCGCCTGCATGTGGTCCATCATCTCGAATCGGCCTCTGTAAATCACGCGGAACACGAGCTTGGGCAATGCCCGCACGACCGGCGGTTCCTTGGTTAGCTTGGTCGATGAGACCTCCTGGATTAGTGGCTTCGTCGTCTCTGAAGGCGGTGGCTTGACGCTGTTCTGAGGGATCTTGATCAAGTCTTTGGCTGCTTCTTCGGGCTTCGAAGGCCCCAGCGTCTGGATCTTTTGTTCTTTTGCTTCTACTTCTTCAACTCTCTCTGCTGTCTCCTCCTTTGGCTTCGTCAGACACATCGTTACGGGCTCTCCTGACTTATACAGCACGCCCTTGAGCACGTGGTAGTCGCGACTGAGTTCTCCACTTGGTTTCTTCTGTATCTTCCGCAGCAGCGGCTCAATAGCGTCGAGACTCGTGGTCACGACCATGTCTCGGTACGGTTTCTGGAGGGTCGCAAACTGGAGCGTGCGTGGATGGAAGCACACATCAAACGTCGTGACGCCACTGCCGCCCTTGTCCCTCTCCACTCTCTCTGGTCCCACCGAGTACGGCAAGCTCCACGACGTGCCTCGCTTCTCCACCTTGGTACTAGACGGCGGCTGGAGCTTGTCGCTGCTGCAGATATTCACAAAGATCTTCTGAGACCCGAGCCACTTGGTCTTGACCACAAAGCCCGGCGTCGGCTTGATCAGCAGCTTGTCGCTCGGCACCTTCTGCTCGCGCTCCAGTTGCGCCAGGTACTGCTCCGTCTCGGCGCGGTTCGCAGGGTCCGAGATCTCCTGCATGTAGTCGTTCAGCAGCGACCGGAACTCCTCGTCCTGCATGGCTTTCAGGAACTTCTGCTGCTCCTCGGGCGTCATGGATGGCGCTCTCTGCGCGCCCCCAGGCGCTGCGTCCATGGCTGCAGAGCGCTTCATGGCCGCGTCGAAAAGAGTCGTGAGTTCGTCCTCCGTGGGCACGCGACTGTGCGCGTTCTGGTTGTCACCTGGAGACGCCGCTTGCTGCGTCGTGTGCGCCGGACGTGGCGCGGTCTCCACGCCCATGTCGCTGCAGGAAAAGAGCGTCGAGGGGCGCACAGGGACCGCGGAGAGGAGAGATGCAGCGGCTCGGTATCCGATACCAGTATGCGCCGCGGGATCAATGGGAGAGATGAGCTGAAAGGGCACTGATGTAAGAGGGGAGAGAGTAGTGTGGACCACACTAGGTTAGGTAGTGTAGAGAAGGAATCCCACACGAAAATATACTATATTAGGACAGTAGTTCCCCCATATCCATCACACCTTCATCCCTCCTCCGCTGCTCGTGCCCTCACAACGCCACGGCCTCGACACCAAGTCTAGTGGTTGTTGTTGATGGAGATCAAGGGTGTCGACAATCGGTGGACGTTCTGTATCTTCAATGATTGCACACTGCAGGTAGAGAGATCAATTGAGTGTGCAGTCCGTGTTGTCGATGACGACAGCGTCGAGCGGTGCGCAGCGTTGATCAACTCATCACTTCATAGCCAAGGTTGTACATGAGCGTAGCTAACCTCTACATTGAAGCAAGCACAAGAGTGCGGGTCCGTCATTGTAGTAGCGTAACAAGCGCGCTATTCATCACCTCTTCCAGCGAGTCGGCAATGTGGTGTATGCTGTGGTCACTTTGCTGTGCATGAGTTGTCGAGGCGTGAATGCTGATGTCCTCATTCGTTCCCTTCTGCTACTCGGAGTGGTTTCCGTCGCTCAACGCTGCCTTCGAACCTCCCTTTGCAAGCATCGCAAACAGCGCTGTTTGTGGTGGACAAGCCAGCCTGCACATAGTTCGACGAGTACTGCCTTGCTACCTACATTGCGTACCGGCACCATCCTGGCTTCACGATGGCGACGCTGCCTCGAGCTTTCGCTCGTGCTCTCTCAAAGATGCCTCGAAACGACAAGGAACGCGATTCTGGCTTATATGCTGGTGCCTTACGCCGGTTAAGGCCGTGTTTTTGGCGCGTCTAACATGTTCAGCATGCGGGTGCAACAAGAACGTGGTCGCCAGGCCCCGATCGAGTGGGTTGTAGTGCGTACCGTACAGTGTTGTGACTACCGGAGAGCCTTCCACGATGTCCACAGCACTCCACACAATTCAGTCAAGTTGTTGTTTCATGGTACTGTAGATCGCTACCCACCGTGCAGCCACGCGGGTTCAGGTGGATGCATTGTCCACCTCAACGGAACATTCGAAGACATCCGTGCATCGGGATCCGTGTCGATGAGGCCTTGACCACCATGGTGGTCCAGCGACTGAAGACGCTACCAGCGTCTTCGAAGGCTTCGGCCGAGCTCTCACCGGTCTCTCATTCTTCGATTGACTCCGACTTCATCAAGAGCTCCCTACCAACCACTCCACTGCTTCCACTGCTTCCACTCTTCCGCTTCAACACCGCTCTCACTTAACCCCACGCCCCGTTGATAACTAAGAAGACTGTCGACATGGGTGCTACTGAGAGTCTGCTACGCTTCTCCCGGAAGGGGAACCTTCAGGAAGTGGAGCGCTGGCTCAATGAAGGTGCGAAAGTCAATGATTGCGACTACAATGGCATCACTTCCTTGGGGTGGGCGGCAAAGGGAGACCACTTGGATATCGTGGAACGACTACTCATCGCTGGTGCAGACCCCAATATCGTCGATAAGAAGGGCATGTCGCCGCTGCTCTTTGCCGCTTCCAACGGACACGCAAGGACCGTTGAGAGACTCCTTAACGCTGGCGCGGCGATCGACGTTGTCTGCGTGGACGGATGGACTCCACTGACACTCGCGGCTCAAGGTGGTCACATATCGATTCTTGACTTTCTGCTCGTTGCCGGGGCTAAAGTCAATTGTATCACGACGAACGGAACAGCTTTGTCCGCTGCTGCGAAGTCCGGTCACTTAGAAGTTGTGGAGGCGTTGCTGAACGCGCGCGCGACAGTCGATCTTGGCAATAGTGACGGGTCCACACCATTGCATGAGGCGATCATCATTTCCAACGCAACGATCGTGACGAGACTACTCGCCGCAGGCGCGGACGTGAATCGACCAAGCGATGTGGGACTCACACCACTCCACGTCGCTGCCATCGTTGGTGACGTAGGAATCCTTGAGCACCTGCTCGCTGCTGGCGCTCGTGTTAACGATAACATCAACGGCAGCGGCACAGCACTATGTGTTGCGGGTAGCGAGGGCCATCTCGAGTTCGTCAAGAGGCTCTTGGTCGCTGGCGCGGAGTTGGAAGGTGCTGACGGATCTGGCAGCACAGCTCTAATCCAGAGTGCGAAAAACGGCCACGAGCTCGTGGTAGCGAAGCTAATCGAGGTTGGGGCGACGCTGGACACCAAGGATGACGAAGGATCGGCGCTCACGTGTGCTACGATGAACGGTCACGTCAAAGTTGCGTGTGTGCTGCTTGATGCTGGAGCTGATCCGCTCAGTCGCCACTGCAACGGTTTGACCGCGAGCGAAATCTTTCAGGCCAATGGCAATGCCGAGATGGCAGCCTTGGTTCGTGACTTCCAGCCGTCGGCCTCAACGTATTTTATTGCACTGCAGCGAGGCAACATGGGCGTTGCGAAGCGTCTTGCCCGCGCCAGCGCATCCTTCCGTGCCGAAAACAACCGCACGCCACTCCACGTTGCCGCCATGCTGGGAAGATTTGCCGCAGTGAAAGCACTTGTTGAGGGAGGTGCCGCGCTCTCGGCACGAGACGACACTGGGTGGACGCCGCTCCACTTCGCCTGTGGAAAGGGCGATGTCAATTCCGCTCTGTTCTTGGTGGACAGTGGTGCGCTCACTAGCGCCGTGGACGACCTAGGCCGCACGCCAGTCAACGTTGCGGCGAGCAATGGCCACTTGGAGCTTGTGCGTGCGCTAGCCGACCGCGGCGCGAGTCTCCAGACGACGAGTACCGGGGTGGAAGAAGGCCGTACGATTCTACACCACGCTGTGTGGGGAAACTCAAAGCCCCTACTCGAGTACTTGCTCGAACAGGGTGTTGTGAACGTCAACTCAGTCGACCCTCATGGCTCGCCGCTTCACCACGCCGTTCATGCACTTGCCAACGTTCCAGTCGCCAGCTCGTCGTCTGACGAGAGCGAGAGCCGGATGGCAGTGCTTCGTACACTTCTCAAGACGCCTGGTGTGGATATCAACGTCCGGAACAGCAGCGGCAAGACCCCGCTCTTCATAGGAAGCGAACGAGATGATGCTCGATCGGTCCGTGCGCTGCTGGACGCCGGTGCCAGAACCGACATTCCTGATAACTCTGGCAAAACGCCACTCGAGATTGCCACTTCGTCGGATATCCGTGCTGTCGTAGAGCTGTTTCAGAAGAGCCAGCAGTTTCACGAGAAGTGCTTGACTCTCTTGAACATTCAGGACGCGACACCGGTGGAAACGACCGAACTCCAAGCGCTTGTACCGTTGATCACTTCAGTCCACGACCTGCGACTGATGCTGACCGTGTGCACGGTCCACCCCAAGGTCGCACGAGACAGCGCAGTGCTCAAGGCTGCGTTTGACCACGTCGTCGCGAGCAAGCTCACGTTCGATGATGAAGCGTGCGTATTCTTCAAGCTCATGTTGGAGCACTGTGAGCACGGCCGGCTCATCACTCGTGGTGATTTCTTGCTCCTTGACCGTCGAGCCGAGAAGGCCAACACCGAGAGTGCCGAGTGGGTGATCGAGCTGAAGCGCCATGTCCACACCAACAGTTGGCGTCTGGACGCGCACGAGCGGCAAATGGCCGCCATCACGGACAACGTTAGCCATGTGCACTCACTCGTGATGGAGAACCGAGCTAACATCGACCAGATTGCGACGCATCTCGCCAACTTCCAGCAGGCGTACGCGAGCCGCTTGGAACAGGAAGAGAAGGCCAAGCGGATCAAGCTCGTTTGTGGTGTGCTGGCGGCGGTAGGAGGTTTCGTGATTGCGGACGTGCTGGCAAACTGCACTCAGGAAGTTGTGGATTTCGCCGACCCGAGCGACATCGTGGAAAAAGTACTCAACAACAAGGACCTGGGTGAGTTTCTGAAAGACACAACCAAGACTTACGTCAATGACACACTCAAAGAGAGGTTGGAGACTTTTGCGATCCCGCAAGACAAGTTTGAAGACTTGCTTCGTGTTGGACTCGTGCTCACTCATCCAGAGCTCATCCCAGCAGACACGATCCCAGCGGCTCGTGATGACCACAACGTTGAACCGCAGATGCAACGTCTTAACATCGAGCCACAGACCCACGGAGCTCGAAACGTCCTTCTTGCTGAAGCACCTCGACATGAGTCCGTGATTGCCAGCTCCGAATTGAGTGGCGAGGCACAGCTATGCGATCCAGAGAGGTTCCCGTGCCACGATGCCGTTCAGAGAAGCCTTGGTGACGCTGCCATATTCCAGCAACTGATCGACGGCATCGTTGGCGACATAGATGCCGATGCGGTGGCTCAGGTGTGCCTGAATGAGAGCACGACATCACAAGAGGCTTTGTGTGCTGCGCAATACGCATATCTGCTGGGCTACACGGACATTGGTGACGCAATCAGCGCTGATATGGACAACCATCTACCGTTTGACAAGACACCAGCAACTTCTGTCGACCTAGTGGGCGAGATCGACGAGAATCCGTTCATATATGCAGTCCATGAGAGCGAAGGAAGTACCCAAGCGTACGACGACCTCTTGTGCGTGCTGGACATTGACGCGCACGCGATTGAGGACACAACGGAAGCACTCGTCGTCCGTGGCACCTGCCAGGAGGTTGCGTGGACCGTGGTTGAGTTTGCGAGTCACTTGGGATATGTCGACGTGGTCAAGCACTTGTTCAAGGATGTTTGCCGCTCGATACCGGCAAAGGCGCGTGTTCTGTCGATGAAGCAGGCGCGTGAGCGTGCGAAGGTGCTGAGTGACCGCTCTCTCGTGAGCTCCGTAACTACCGCAGCTTGAAGATACCAGCGGAAGGCTCAAGACTGCACGCAGCAATGTGTTTCATATTCGTTTCCAAGCACCCAACCATTCTGACGGGTAGCTGTATACCTCGTTTACTTTGAAATCGATGGCCCTTTCATTTCGTCATGAACATTAGCAGCAATTACAGTATTGCCCCAGTCACAGGCAACGTTTTCGATCCACCTGAGATGACTCAGACATCATGTCTGATTCATTGACTCAGGTGGGAGCACGGTCTCCGATCTGTCAAGTCGGTCTCGCTTTTCTCGATCTGCTCAGCGTCACCATGCCGCCGCCGACGCATGAAGTCTACCGACTGGTGACCAGCATCAACAGCGTCACGAGTCATTGGACGTTCCGCATCTTCGACGACGACACGCTGCAGGTCTTCATCGAGCGCGAGGGCGACGCGCCGACTCCGCTCTCCGGCCCACGTTCCGCACCGTTTTCGCTGTCTCGCTCGTACATGGACGGCCACTACGTTGCTCTCAACGGCATCACAAAGAAGGAGGAGACGTCACCTGAAGGCACTCGTGAGTGCAGTTTCTGGGTGGCCAAGCGCACGCAATACCCAGGCAAGAAAGTGGTCTGCAGTCTTTCGCCCACACGTGGTTTCCAGTGCATCCACGACGCTGAGGAGGAGAGGAGACACTCGATTTGTTGGTCTGCTATGTTTCGTGATATCGACTCGGCGCTGAACTATCCAGTGAAGTGGAGCGTGGCATTGGAGCCCGTGCGTGCGACGCTTTACCCTCTCACCTGCGGCTCGTACACACTGAACGGTGTATTGAAGCCAGTTGGAGATACGATCCTCCTCCTAGTCGAGTTGCTGCCAGGCGGACGAGTTGCCGGTACGGGCTACGACGCAGGCTACGACGAATACGCCGAGTCGGTTCCGTTGAGTGGCTCGTGGACGACAGAGTCACTTGAGGTCTCCCAGAACTACTTTGATGGGCCGTATGCTGCACTGAAGAGACTTCGCATCCAGGCGAGTGCGAAGCTGTACTCTATCCATGGGCGTTGGGTATGCGAAGCAGAGAGCCTGTCAGACGAAGACAATGTTGAGAACTCACGCAATAACAGCCAAGGGTTTACGACTTTGAACGTGACCAGTATGCAGCGTCGCTGGCATCCGGACGATCATCAAGTCTATCCCGAGCAGTTCCGAGAGGCTGTGCGCTGGTGCCTGCTGTCATCGCTACGTCGAACGAAGACGGACACCTTGTGGATCCCCAACGATTTGTGGCCTCAGGTCTTCTCCTTCTGCGATTACTACTGGTTTGGGTGAGTCTCGTAGCCACCCCACGATGGTTGGTAGCAGCGTCGTTCGTAGACTCGATCAATAGTACGATGCAGTGTCCTTATGATGGCCACCACGCACAAGGATGGTGGGCTCGTGATTCGCTCGCAGTCTTAGAAAAATCGTCGGTTGACGCTGCAGGAAGATATTGGTACGCACTTACCCCTAAACGGCACGCCCTCATTCAGAAATGCGTGAGTACGCGTCTAGTACAGTCGCGTCAAGTCACGCTCTCGCTGGCCAAGAGAACGCGCGGACTGTGGAGTCCGATGGAGCACACGAACTTCTCCGACAGCTTCCAACACGCCGTGCAACTCTGTCTACTATGGGCGACAAGCAACGATGCCCCACTACTGCCCACCAACTGCCTTGTGGCGCAGTGTCTTCGAGATGATCGAAGATTTCGAATGGAACAATCGTCCAAGTCAAGTGAGCAGCCAGCCTCACGTGCCAGAAGTAGAGTCCAGAAGAGCAAGCAACGTTCGTTGACATCCTCCTCTGCCCCGTGGAGACCTGCCTTGACTGCCTGGCGGCAACGGTCCGTCAACTGTGCGTGGCCGTTTGTCGTCCAGATAATCGGCGACTTTGGTTGGTTTGCCTGACCCCTCCTGTCGCAAGCCCTCCACTGCACAACAGCAGAACGTACTTCGAAGTAGATTCCCACTACTTTAACCAAACACAATCACATCTCGTCACCCAAAAGCCTTTGCTATCGTTCTAGGGCCTTACGTGAACCAATTCGAGTCGCAGAACTCAAACACGTGCAGCCAGAGTACGTTGGGGAGTGATGTGGACTGAGGGCGGAGAGACGACAGCATGCACAGCCTCACTACGTTCCGAAACGCCTCAGGGAAGAATCCGTGCTCTTCTCGACTCCATCGGCGCTGCATCTTCCTCACGTACAAGTCAAATCGTTGTGTTGCTACGACTGGAGCGTTTCTGGCATCCTCACCGTCTCCCACGTTGACCCAATAGCCTCTGTAGCCAAACTGGGTGACGCTGCCGAGATACAAATACACATCTCTGGCGCCGTCTTCGAGCTGATACACCTTCA
>JAADVE010000418.1:0-19439 GCA_023334595.1 Pythium utonaiense
ATGAGTCAGGTGACGAAGGCGCGACGCGTGTCGAGACTGTCGTGGCTCATGATGGAGACAATATCCTCGTCGGAGACCAACGCCTGACTATCGAAGCTGTCGATGCAGTGGAGCCCCTGGTGCTCGAAAATCACGACAAAAACGTCTCCGTCGCTATAGGACAGGACGTCAACCCGACCGATAACTCTTCTTCATGCGGATCGATCGCCGAAGCCAGTGAGGCTCACGTAGACGCACGGGTTGATGATTGCAGTGAAGGAATCGCCCTGAAAGCAGTCGAATCCATGTCGCAGGACGATGAGGAAACCCATGCTGCAACTGAGGACCGCCAAGAGCAAGGTCACAACGGAGAGGCTGTTGATGGAGAAGTAGTGCCCACCAGAATCGATCCGGAATCGATACTGCCGTCAGGCCTGAGCTCAGACCAGGATGAGCAAGTAGACGTGATCACTGACGAAAGTGTGGCAACTGTAGCCGCAGAGCCCCATGTCGTTGATCCAGAGAGGCGAGCAGATGACGGCCGTGTCGTCATGCTGTCAGAAGCTGAAGCGATGGTGGCACCTTTTGACGTGTCTGATAGCGATGAAGATGAAGCTAGGGAAGAGGAGAGCTCTCTGGATAGGGAGAACAGCGAGGCAAATGACGATCTCCAGTTCATTGCAGACGCTGACGCTGTGACTCATGTCGAGGATGCCACGTTGAGCGAAGACGACGCGCTGGATGACCAGGACAGCAGACTTCCCTCCGAGCGAGAGGACAGCGATCAACAACTACTGCTGGATTTTGAAGAGCTCTCGCAGCCAGCAGCGTCGTCAACCCAGTCTGGGTTGTAAGGACCCGCTCAACGTCACCATCTCGGCACATCGACAGATTAGATCATTGGAAGCGCGTTCACTTAGAACGTAGACATACAATGGAAAGACAAGTATCAGCAGGTCTGACGTGACGCTAGTGTCTACTCTTCCGATGCGTCGATCGCCTCCGCGGCGGCGGCAACTTCCTCGTTCGACTTGAGCTGCGCCGTCCACATCTTGTGGTAGAGCCCACCGAACGCCACGAGGTCGTCGTGCTTGCCACGCTCCGCGACTTCACCATCGCGCAGCACAAGGATCTGGTCCGCATTACGAATCTACACAACCAAACAACACACCATCCGTGAGTCACTCCACTCTCCTCGTTCCTCCATATCCTAGCCGCTTGCATAGTACGCACCGTCGACAGGCGATGCGCAATGATCATCATCGTGCGGTTCTTTTGCAACTTGGTGAGCGCCGCCTGGATCTCACGTTCGGTGACCGTGTCCAGCGCCGACGTCGCCTCGTCCAGAATCACGAACGGAGGGTCCTTGAGCAGCGTACGCGCGATGGCCACGCGCTGCTTCTCGCCGCCCGACAGCTTGAGACCGCGTTCGCCGACCTTGGTGTTCCACTGGTCAGGCAGACGCATGATGAAGTCATAGACGCGCGCGTTCTTGGCAGCCTCGACGACCTCGTTGAACGTCGCGTCCAGGTTTCCGTACTTGATGTTGTTGAAGATCGTGTCGTTGAACAGCACTGTGTCCTGTGGGACGATGCCGATGGCCTTGCGCAACGAGTGCTGCGTGACCTGCGAGATGTCGTGGTGGTGCACGAGAATCTTGCCAGAGTCGCAGTCGTAGAAGCGGAATAACAGCCGCGAGATCGTAGTCTTGCCAGCTCCAGTCTCACCCACCAGTGCAGTCGACGTGCCCTTCTCGATCGTGAACGATAGCTTCTTCACGCCGCTGGTGACAGCCTGAGACGGGTAGTGGAAGCTCACGTCCTTGAAGCGGACTTCGATACCTGTACGGTGGTCGTAATCGCAGACATTCAGGTCGCGGGCCCCTGGCTGGTCCAGAATGTCGGGCTCCACAGACAGTAGCTCGCTCAGCTTGCGCATGTCGATGATCGAGTTGATGACCATGTTGTAGATCGAGCCGAGGAAGTTCAGCGGCTGGAAGAGGTTCGCCAGGTACACCGAGATGGCGATGAAGTCTCCAATATCGATGTGGCGGCCACTCGTGTCGCTCACAACGTGGGGTACAGCGAGGCCCAGCGCTGCCAGCGTAGTGGCCTGAATGACGAAGGCTTGCACGCTGTTGAGCACGCTGAGCGAAGCCTGGACCGAGATCGAGTTCTTCTGGTACTTTTCGATAACCTTGGTGTACGAATCGACCTCATACCGTTCGTTGGAAAAGTACTTCACGGTCTCGTAGTTGATCAGCGCGTCCGTGGCCTTGTCGTGGTACTCATTGTCGTGCTTGGTGGAGGCCTCGCGGAACTTCTTGCGCCACAGCGTGATCTTGATCGTCATCACCGCGTAGAAGACGAGGCTGCTGAAGGCCACGTACGACAGCGACGCCAGCTCAAAATGCATGGCGAAGATGATGATCACGACCACCGACTCCGCCAGCGTCGGGAACAGGTAGAGGAACACGTACGACACTACTGAGTTGGCCGACTCCACGCCACGGTCCATGGACCGCAGCACGTCGCCCAGCTTCTTCTGAACGTGCCAGTCGTACGACAGCGAGTGGACGTGCTCGTAGGTGGCCGTCGCCAACTCGATGTACGCCGTCTGCTTGACCTTGAGGTAAATCAGCGACTGGCACTCCCTGAAGATCTTGGAGGTCAACACGAGTGCGCAGTACAGCATGATTTGGTACAGGGCCTCCGACACATCCTTGGCCAGCAGCGCGTTCGTGGCGTTGGCCATGAACAGCGGAGACGCCAAGTTCGCAAGCTTTGACACAGCCAACAAGAAGTACGTCGAGCACGCACGGACCTTGTTGCCAAAGCCATGCGGCCAGAAGTACGGCTTGAGGATATACACGAGCTTGACAAACGAAATGCCCTCTGGCTTTGGTGGTGGGGGCGGGATGTCGAGGTTCGCCGCGAGCGCCACTGGCGTGGAGAGCGAGTCGTGAAGGTAGTTCAGGTTCACGACTTCAAGCACCGTGAAGATGAGAGGCAGAGAGTTGGCGACGTTGGCATCGATGAGGCGGTACTGTTCCTCCTCTAGCTTCGTGAACGCATCTAGTTTGAACGAGTCGATGGCCAGCAGTACAAGGAACGCCGCCGAAAAAGCGTAGCTGATCCACGTGAGCAGGCGCAGGTTGGGACGCGCCGTGCAGATACCGAAGAGCACAATCTTGACCAGCGTCGCCAGCACGGGTAGTCCCCAGTAGCGCCACGCAACGTTGGACGAGTAGTTCCAGAGCCACTCGCAGGCCACAAATTCCTTCACGCCAATGCTCAGCAGCGCGACGGCAAGCAGACTCGCGAGGTCCACGATGAGCAGCAAGATGAGACTGAACTGCATACACAGCAGCTCACGGTGCGCACGCTTGCGCTTACCACCCACGCCCACAGCCCCGCCTTCTTCTGAGGCGCGCCAGCGGTTGAACATGGCGTGCTTGCTGCCGTTGTTGCCATTGCTGTTGTCAGCCGTCTTGGCCAGCAGTGGCGTCGATTCCGCGTCGCCTTTCGCCATATTCGATGCGTGAGGGAAGGCACGAAACGGCGAGTGAGCTGAGGGGACGAAGAGGGACGAAGAGAGGAGAGGAGCGTGGCACACGCAGTCAGGAGGAGATTGGAAACGAACCGAAGGCGATCAAGAGCTCTTCAAAACACGCAGGGATCACTTGGGACTTGTTGAGAAAGGACAGATGTATCAGTTAAGAACAGAAACGGCGAGTGCGTAATCATGATTTATTGTCGGAATGATGGTGTCTGTGACGTGGTGCACTAACGTGAATTTCAGGAATCAAAGTCTCTGAGCTACGACTGAACTTGCTATTAGTCGTGGTGGTCTTCGGCGTCGTGAGGGACGTCGTCCTCCTCGTCGATCTGCGTGATCTCGTGGTTCACCGGTCCATCAAACACGAACGTCGTTTGTGGTGCCGAGACCGGCTCGTCAGTAGCTACGGAAGTGATAGCTGGCGGGGCAGCTGCGGACGCTGGCTGCTGGACGTTGCTCATGCTTCTCGTGGCAGTCAGAGCAGGGAGTCGGAACATCGGATACTCGCTTGGCAGGCTATGCTGCCACATCGAAAGCTGGTCGATCGATCGCGATCGCTGGTTCAGTGGGGACGGGAGCACGGCAGCCGATGTCGTCGCGCTGCTGTTGCTACGGCTCTTGGGGAACATTGCCGAGTCGTCCACGACGAGCGTGCGGTCCTGCTGCTGCAGCATCGCACGAACGAAGAGGACACGGTTTTCAGGCAGCGGCACGACGTGCTTAGCCAGCAGCATGCCCTTAGACGCAAGAAGTGCACGACGTCGAGGGGTGTAGTCCTCCTCGACGTAGTACAACGTCATGGAGCTCTCTTCCCTGGCAGCTTGCCACTCGACAAGCACTACTTCGTCGGCCTGCAACTCCCACTCGACATCGTACTTCTGACCGGCCTTCACGTCGACGTACAGGATGCGCTTACGAGTCACGAGGAAACACTTTTGCTTCAGGTCTACGTGACCCAAGTACCCGTCGCCACGATACCGCCCGCCACGAAGCTTCCCAACCATTTCCTCTCCGAAGGATTCCACGTACGAGTAAACCTTCAGGCGTCGAGTTCGAACGTCGATGTAGCGAGGAGGCCGAGCACGCATTAATAACGCTTTGGTGTTGGGGTCGATTGCATCACGCAACGATGCCACTGTGGTTGCAGTCGCAAGCGACAACCCAAGCATTGGCTTCAAAACGAGGCCGAACACACCAGCGAAGACACCTGGGACAATGCCGCGCACTCCGTTTAGCTCCACTGCTCGAATCGGTGAGACAACTATGCCCGAGATTCCCTGCGCAAAGCCTTGATAGATGTTACGCGTAGCTGGATAACCAGTGTACTCATCCAGCTTCAGACAAGCCTCAGAGAGACCCAGTGATGATGCGGCCAGGATACGAGCGTTGAAGTCGAGGATAGTGTACACAGCCGCACGCACAAGCGAGTATGTGCCTCGCCCCATACCCAAAGCGAAGTCGGTAGGACTCTGTATGCAAATTAGAGACGTCAGTGACTGGCGGAGGGATGAGGTGTGTTGTCAGACAAACCTTGGAGATGCCGTGCACAGGTTCGTTGATGAAATCTTGGAAGCCGCCCTTCAAGTTTCGCCACGCGACCATCGGGTTGCCGAACACATCCACACTGCCCAAAATCACGTAGGCCTGTCGAAGAGCTTCGCTCTGGTAGTGCGACACCAACCGCGAGGCCAAAGCGTCTGGCTGAATGAACGAGTGGCCGATGGAAATCGCCTTGAGGTGGAACGGCGCGTTTGCAATCTTCGCTAAACTTGTCCCGATGGCGTTGATGATCAAACGCAAAGGCCCGACCGTGATCGGAACGTGGCGCGCACTGTCCGTCCACGTGTTCAATCCTTCGACCATGGCGCCAGCACTTGCACCGAACGCGAAACTTACTGTTGCCTGTAATCCGCCACAAATGATCAGTATAGAGCATCAACTCTGAAGGTGAAAGTAGAGATACGTACGCGTATAGGGTCGATCTGAAACTCTTCGAAGTAGAGCTTCTTGGCTTCTGCCTTGGATACCAGCCGGCCATGGTGGTTGGCATGTGTGGCGACCGTGAAAGACGGTCGATGGCGCAACATGTCGAAGTCGCCATGCTGGCTATGCACCATTTCGCGATCCGTGAGTGTTGACGAAGACGCCAACACTGAGGTAGCTCCGTCTTCTCGCATCACATCCAAGATCTCGACACCTACTTCGAGGCTCGAGTTGTACTCTTCCAACAGCACAGTCGCCTGGTTGAATTTCGATGTATCCCAACTTCCTCCCACACCACTCTGAACATCACGCACCGTTGAGCTCCTCGTGTGCGCGAAGACTGGGAACAGGCGATACAACAACGAGCCATCGACGCGCACGTGCAGTGGAAGAATACGCAAGCTGAAGTGACGAATAAACTCAATGCCAGTGTATCCGTCGTGCTTGACGAGGCACAGCTCAACGACAGGGATGTTCACGATCTTTCCATCGACGACACGAGATCGAGCGCCAGGGTTCGAGAAGCGCAGTAGAACCGGGTACGGAGTCACAGCGAGCTGGTTGTCGATTTGGAAGTCGCGCATCTGAAAACGAAGCGCCACAATCTTCGGGTGTTTTTCCTTGGCCAAGCGCGGGATTGTCGCATGTGATGTTTGAGCAGACGTGACTTCACCTTCGCTCACATACATCTCGAGCGATAAGCCTGCAAACGAGACGTACACCAACTCCTTCGGCGACGCGTCAATGATCGAAATGCCGACACCTTGAAGTTGCAACGCCAACTCGAACGACGGGAAGGATAGAAACTTGTCTGGGAAAGCCTGGATCGCCTTCGTATCCTTCGAGTCGATCGTGCTTGCATTTCCACTGGCATCAATTCCGCCTGCAGCCCGAATTCGCGTGTCCGTGAACCGCAACACTCGCGTCGGACCATCTGCCGTGATCTCGATTCCAAGGGTACCTCCGAGGGTGTCCGGGAAGCGATGGATCTTGTCCAAAACGAACGAGCCGATTCGTAGCGGACGGCTATTGTCACCAGCCGCAGAGGGGAGCATATCGACTACAAGCACGCGGTCCTCCGTTGGTTCATCCCACGCGTAATCGAGACTGTGGTGGGGCAGAAGAATCTCACTTCGACGCACACGATGTTGGTGAACTCGGAAAGTCTCCAACGAGTAATTTTCAATGCGATAAGGCGGTGCGCTCGAGTTTTCTTCTCGCAGGTACACACACACGCACGGAGCATCCAATTTGAGCACGACTCGCATCAGCTTTGTCGCGCGCGTAGATTCGTTTCGCATCCGAATCACATACTCGCGTGACTCTCCCAGTGGAACAGCTCCGCTCCATGACCAGCCCGGTTCGGCGAGACGACAGCGGATCGTTTTGGATTTTGCAAATGGCAGACTCCAGTGGAAATCGGCGTATCCGCCAGAGTCAAGTTGCAGCGCTGGGTTTAATGCTGTGACCACGCTTCCACCAGGACCTTGATCGTCCATTCCGGGGGGCGAGCGAGGAGAAGAGTGACACACCTCAACGGCAACATCCATTGCGTTGATGAGCATGAACCGAGGAGTCAACATGATCACCTTCGTCCTGGAATAACGTCCCTTGGCCGTTGAGATCGAGTAGCCAATACTATACACCCGATCCAGACTGAAGTCAGCTGCCTCCAGCTCACCAGATGTACCCGGTTGGTCAAGAACGACTGACTCCGTCCACTTTTTCTGGGCAGCATCACTGAGACCAGCTCCGATTCGTCGGTCGATTTCATTCACCCGCACCCGAATGCATCCTCTCTCGGGTTGTATGCTTGAGTGGCACGCCTGCAACACTTCGATTTGACCAATCGCACGAGCATCTTCGATGGGCTTCGGAAGCAGATCCAGAAGGCCCTTGATCGGTGGAACGCTGGGGATCAAACCTGGGTGTCTTCGTCTGCGATCATCCGACTCAGTGCGGTTCGATGCGTCACTCTCTCCTCGCGACTGATCACCTTCCAAACTCATACCAGGTTGGCCCGCAGCAAGAGGTCGAATTAAATGGGAGTGTGGAGTGTGACGACTGGCTCGGTTTTGCTCTTCCTTTAGCAAAAGTTCATCTCGGTCGAGACGCTTCTGGCCAGCCAGGAGCATCGTCGTGTGCTCGTACATTGCGCGCTCATCGTCATGCTCGTACTCCAGCTTCAGGCCAGTGAGGTTCACGATCCAGTACGGAACAAACAACGAGATTTCGCGACATCGGCCCTTCGCTGCACGGATTTCGGCAGAGACGTACAAGTGCGCGCTACTCGGCAGATCGGACATTCGAATTCGATACACGTCTTCTGCAAGGTCTTCTACGATGCGGAACGGCTCACTCCACTCGAATCCCTTGATTCGAATCCTCAACTCGAGCGGAGTATCCCAATCACAAAGATGCCACACGAGGGAGTCAGCAACATTGATCGTACCACGCTCGCGGAGTCGCTGCTGGCAATCTTCCCACCCGAGATTCACACTTGTGCTTGGGTTGTTGACGTTGTCTGTTACTGGAGTCCAGTCGTTCGGTGTCGCAATGGAGTATTCCAATGGCCCAGCTGTCAGGTTGTGAATGATCAGTGGGGCCTGGAACGATACCTTGCGCTGGTACAACGAGTTGTTCAAGAACGCAAGTGTCGCACTCATCATGAACGGTCGGACTGGTCGGTCCCCATACAACCGATGAAACTTGATTGCACATTGCGGTTCACCACCGTCCGATGTCTGCGGGGAATCATCAGTGAGAACACCGTCCGCGCCCACCGAGACGATGCGATCGAACAGAGGCAGATGCACTCTCTTCTTTGCGTACGCCTTGGGGAGATGGACTAGGGTATTATCCGTCGTACCCTTCATGTCCGGCGGCCGCACCATCAAGTATCCATCCGTTGCTGATACCAAGTTGATCGGCACCGGGATGCTTGACGATGGCCCTACTGCAGCCTTCCACGAAGGGATCAAATGGCCACGCGGTGAGCTTGCCCTGAATGGTGGTGACGCAGTTCGACGAAGTGGGGGTACGTATTCCACCTCAAGATCCGATGCGGTATTATTCTCGAGCACGAGCGTTGATCGGACGACGAATACCTTGCAACCACGCTCGACGAGCACATCAATCACACACTCACACTTACGCACGCGTACAGACCGTTGATCGGCCTCAAGGTCGACTAGCGAATACATTCTTGAATCGGCTTGGTCGACTGGAATCGCGAATTCACTTTCCCATCGATGAACTGAACCTTGATCCTCGACATTTTCGGCATCGTTTCCGTCTTCCACTGCAACAAAGAGCTGCCTTCCTGCGAACTCCGACGGCTCTGCTGAATCGAACGGATACTCGTCACTAGTCGAACGCAGCTTGTTCTGGAAAGAGAGCGGTTCTTCCTCTCCTGGGCTGAGCAAGCTCTCACGGCATGATGGCCCCCAATAGCGAAGATGAAGGCCTGTCTCATTTCGGATCCAGTATGTTGAGTACTCGGATCGATCAGATGAATCAGCTGCTCCGCCTTTGCTCATCCACTCCCACGCACGACTCGCTGCCATGATGTTCGTGATGAGTGCATCTGTGATGTTCCACTGGAGGAATTCGCTTGACGACACTGTCACTTTCCAAGGTGATGAGACAGAGTCGTCATCCTCCTCGATGACACGACCTGACGGTACAACAACCCGAGGAGTCGTCCTGTCTTGTGAACAGTGGAGTGCGAAGCTCCACGGCTCAAGAAGCGGCTCGGACGTCACTAATCGAAGATTGTGATACCAGGCCTCCAATGCACACGAAGCGTCGATAACAGTGCTGGACCCACTCACGTCGGTCGCAACGACGCTGAGCGGGCCGACGCGGAAACCAACAACAGGAGAGTCTTCGTCTACCAGATTGTTGATGAGCCGAAAATTGAGGTTCGCTACGTCGAACTTCACGCCCACGACTCGATGCGTCGCTTCTTGCTCCTCCGAGATATGTTCAAGCTGGAGCGGGCTATCTCCATCGACGTCCAACGAAGCGAGATCCAAGTACGGATCTACTGAATGAGCGGATAGCGCAGCCAATGGAGTGCGCACGTGAGCTTCGACAGTTGCGAGCGTCGAAACCACGGAGACAATCTTCATCATGACTGGAAGATCCTTGTACGACAGACGGGACGAGATTGGCGAGACAGTGACAGTTGTCTGGATCGAAGTCCAAGAGTTCCAACCCGATGGGATGTCTTGCAAGTCGAGACCAGCGACGTGACTCTCATGAGCACCACTGTCGTGGTCATCACACTTCTTCACAAACACGGCGGTTTCAACTGAGAACGCTTCGATGACTTCAAACGGCTGACCTGCAGTCTCTTC
This sequence comes from Pythium utonaiense, assembly GCA_023334595.1. Taxonomy (NCBI): domain Eukaryota; phylum Oomycota; class Peronosporomycetes; order Pythiales; family Pythiaceae; genus Pythium; species Pythium utonaiense. Next base: position 9,882 of record JAADVE010000418.1, read on the forward strand.
GTGGCTCCATGATCGCACACCTGAGTCTGCAGGTGTCCCCAAGTGCAGGCTGATTCCACTAGCTCGCGCTGTCGAGGATAGTAACGCCACAAATGGTGTCGGGGAGTCAGTGTCTGGCACTGGTGGTTGGTCGCCTTGTAGCAACAACCCAGCCGATAAGCACAGGCCGAACGAGTCACGTTGTCTATCTGACGACAGCACCCAGAGCTGCAGCTGAGCGAGTTCTGCGCGGAATTTCCACTTCAGCTTGGTTTTTGCCCGACTGGATACGGCGCTATCGCTGAGTACGTTCACCTCACTCACATCCTTCAACTTGGCTGACTTCGACGCATCTTTCAGCGATTCAGCGATACTGTTCTTCCGAGTGCGAGGTGGTATAGTCGAATTGTAACCGATCAGCCGTTCCTGAGAACTCCCAAAGTCTCCACCGAAAGCAGTGCCTGGCGAAGTACCGTCTGGTACCACCAATGCTGATGAGTGCTGCTCCATCGTTGAAATGATGCGCGGATCTTGCTGAGCAAGCTTCTGGCCAAGGCTGACGACAACACCCACGAGGTAGTTTTCAATGCGCAGCAGACTCCGAGGAAGCACGCTCAGCCTGGCTGACGACACATTGATGGAACATGCGAGGGTGCTTTCGGACTCCAGCTGCCCATCATTTACCAAACTCGACTTGTCGAGAGAGATGCTGATCTTGATCTGAGGTTCAGGGACGACTCGGATTCTGGCATCCGGAACTCGAGTAAAGACTTCACAAATGAACTCCTGCATAGAAACACATAGCAAAATAATCAATGGATCAGTCATGAGGTCTAGATCGTTGAGAGTGTTCACATCACGTACCGCGCTATCGGCGACAAGATCTCGAATCGCAACCTCGTGGACTGTAAGGAGACCCGTGAATACCTGGTGCTTGGTATCTTCCTGAGGCTGACCTCCAAAAATCGTCACTGTCGAAGTCACACCAGAGAGTGCAACTTCGGCAATCGGAATAATCGTCGGTTGAGCTGTGACACTGCGGAAACCTCCCTGGTCATCCTGTGCAAACGAGTACAGTTGTCGACGCTTTCGAGGAGATCCTGGTGTCCCAGCTCCAGCATTCATCTCTCGACTTGGTTGACTCTCGGGTGTCTCGACCGTAGACTTTAACCACGTCTCGAACTCTGAATTGGGTTTGGACACCATGACGAGTCGAAGCGATTCGATGTTCGTGTGAATCACAAGGTCGGTTTGCTCTTTCGAGCGCGCGTTGTCAGCCACTTCTTGTTCGGCCTGTCGCGGGTGAGTTGCAGAAAGCTTCGCGAGTGGGCTTTTTGAGATGCTGCTCACCACTTGGAGAGTCGGCTCAACAACATCGTTCCACAAATCTACTCCGAGGCATAAGTAGCGTTCACCAATATTGATGGCGAGAGGTGAGACAGCAACCGTGAGCATTGTTCCCGTCGCAGTCTTTCCGACTACTGGTGGCAAGGTACTTGCTTCGATTCGAATCTTTGTCTCTTCCAGTATTCTCGTGTGATCAGATCTCGTAGAGACCTTCACACCCTCGATGGTCAGAACGGCTTGACGATTTGCAGATTCGACAGCAAGGCTATTGACCTGTGCGCCTTGCCCAAGGGCGATTTTGATCGTACCAAGGTCGATCACTACAGCCTCTTCGGACTGAGAGTAAGATTGTCCGCACGGAATCACTACCGACGGATGGAGAAGCTCAATCGAGATATCCATGTCATCAAGCAGTGATCGGCTAGTTTCTCTCGCATCGATTCTGGAGAGATCAGCAGACGGGATCATGTCCTTCTTTGCAGCTGAGGTCGGCCGATGAACTGGGCTCTTTTTCCCATTGTTTGCTGGATCATCTTTTGCGTCGAAGAATGGCGATCCACTTTCAGACAAACCACGGACGTCCATCGGAATACCATCAATTGAACCGTGACGTGGTGGCCGTTGGTCCAACGATGTGAACGACTCTGTGCGCTTGCGTCGGCGTGTCTTCACATCTGCAAATAATTCCTGCTTGCTCACAATATGCGCGGCGAGAGCACCGTGGATTACGTAGTTGACGACGTTTTCGATGAATGCACTCTGGACTTGCAGCTGGACGGGCTGGATTCGCACATTAGTGCTCGATTTGGACGCACTGGGAATCAATTCTTCAGATGGTTTCTTCTGGATCACAGCCTCGATTGAGAGCAGCTTAGCCCCACTTGCAAACTGAACTTCACGCTCCAATCCGAAAATTTCGACATAGCGTTTGCCAACGCCATATTCACCGGATCGACCTTGGACTGCCATCGTGTCCTTCGCAGATCCTAGGTCGAAAATCTTGATGTCTGCGACTGCCGCACGCACAACCAAGCTGTTGCCGTCATCACCTCCGGTTGTTACTTGAAGTTTGCTACCAATAATTGCAACTGATGCCACGGCATCGCCACGATCGCTGAAAAGAACCGACACGGACTGTACTTGGATGCCAACTGTGAGCCTCACGGCCTTCGAATCCGCATTCGGCTGGAGTTCATCATCCCCCACATCAGTGGGTGTGTCGTGCGCGATGAAGTCTTTTCTTGCGCGCTCTAAATCGGCCATAACCGATTCAGTGAGCATCATCGGCAATGTGTAATCTCCACTGACTGATGAGGTCAAGTCGAAGGGTGGAGGAATGGCATCAAGGAAGTCGTCGTCTTCGTCATCGTCCTCAAGCGCTTTCGCTGGTGGCGAGATTTTCGAGAGTGTCTCTTCAAATAGCTCCACCAAAGAGCACACGTACGACTGATCAAAGACCAAGTGAATTGCTCCGAAGCGGACGTTCAGGTCCCGACCAGTTTCTTCACCTGTTCGTCGATCACTCGAAGATGTGTACATCAGTTCGAGCAAATTTCCCGATTGCGGTGCGGCTGGGCCTGCTTCCCCACGCTGCAATGAGATGACGCGCTCTCTCTGCCGACTGACGCGGCGACGTGGAGCTCCAGGGGCTGCATACGGCAGGTTTCGGCGCGGCGGGGCTTGAAGATCGTACGGAGCACCTATCGTCGGGCACGAGAAGACCAAATACTCCGACGAACGACCGCTCACTTCGATGAAGTCTTCGACATCGAGCGATCGAAAACATAGGTCCACTTGCGCTGAAAGTGTCTTTTTCGCGATACGAACTCGGAAGCCCTCAAATTTGACCAGAAGAGTGCCACTGTCAGGAGTGTCGTCCTCGAACATGCTCGATGACTCGTATCGGAACGCTGCTGAAGGCGGGATCGACACGGTTTGGGGCTTCTTCAACTGAACTGCAATCACAGGCACGGTGAAGGTGCACACGAACAAGCGACGATCAATAACCTCGCCTGTTGTCATTGTAGCTGACCCTCTGCGACCACGCCTTCTTTCCGTTGGTCGAGCGGGTGACGGCTGGCCACGAGATCGGTGCGGCAATGTCACCTTTGGAGCCTCGCTTGGAGATTCCAGCGAAAATGTATCCAGCTCAGTGTTGTATGATGGCAGATCTCCGCCGGAGAAAGGCATATCCACATTTGCACTGGTGATACTAAACCACGTGTCATCGCTGTCGGCATCCGAGAGTCCGTCAGAATCACTCTTTCCGCCGAGTTCATCCAGATCCATCTTCTTGCCACCGTCGAGCGTAGAACCACCATTCAGCTTCTTCAGAGCAGCAGCACCGAGAAAACTTGGTCGCCGCTCGGAGATCGATCGTCCTTCATCAAAAAGACTTGGAGGCGGTGGTGGTGTGTTTTTTCTGCTCTCACTTGACGGCTCTCTTGCATCAGAAGCCCCGAATCTCTCAGCTAGCGCCATCAACTGGAAGTACTTCTCAAGCGACATGTTGAACGTCAGTGCCGGGAGATCCGCGTGGACATAGACGCGCGTCAGCGTTGCATCGAGAGGCAGCACGGATGTGCGCAAGGTCACATTGATGTTGAACCGCTCAACCACTTCCCACTCTGGGTTTTGGACACTGCCACCTAGAGTGGAGCCAGTACGGGCGAACGGGCCAGACGAAGACACCACTTTCCCCTGCGGGATCAAGAGCACGTGGACGTTCGTGATGGCAAGCGTGAATTTGTCGTAGAACTCTTCCTTCCAGCGAATCGCACCCTCTCCTTTCTCAGCATCGTCGTAGAGTTGCTTGACAAAGCTCATGCTCGAAGTTAACTGCGGCGAGTTCATAGGATTGATGAGCGTCAAAGATGACGGAGTTGACCCAGATGCAAAGTTCGACGTGCTCGCCGAGAGCACTGCCGTTTCGCTGTCGAGCTTGCTCAAGCGATCTGTTCGAAAGTTGATGTGACCGAGATCGATCACCATTCGAGCACAGTTGTAGTCCGTGTCGCTCTCAGGGATGACAATCAATGGGGCTTGAATTCGTAGGTCGACCGAAAGAGCGACACGATTCGCCATCACATACTTCAGCTTTGCCTCGGTTCTTGCTTTCAGGTTCACGATATCGTTGAATGATGCAACTTCAAGCTCAGCCCACAAGCCGAGCACTTGAGGTGTGCTGACAAACGAGCCTAGGCGACCCCAGCATCTCGCTGTCGGAGAGAACACAATCTCGAGCGGCTCCATGTGCACGAATAGAACGGCATCCGCAGCAATGCCAACTGGGTTGGTCTCGTAGCTCAAGAGAAAGATTGGCCCCGCCATTCGGTTCGCGTTCATGAGTCCACCTTCGTCATCACCACTTGACATTGCGAGGTCGTGCTTCCGCGTCAACAGGCGAGAAAACGCCATGCTGTCTGCACTTTCGTCAAATGCATCGATCGTCTGGAGCGACACGTCAATCTTCGTTGACTCGCCTTTTGTGATTGCTGCAATCTGGAGATGCGAAAAGCTGCCGAGGAGGAAATCTGTTGGAGCGTACCTCGACCCGTAGTTCGGATCATCCCGAGAAAGGCGCTTGTTTGTCTCCGGGTCACTCGACAACGTGATTGAGCCCTTGCCCAGCGTCAGAGTCACTCTTGACACAAGCTCTGACCCTGGTGGTTCCGGTTCTTGCTCATCCAGATCCTTCCGTCCGCTTCCATCAGTTGCATCTGTGTTTCGCGATCGCTTCTTCGCTCGCTTTGACGGTTCGTATTCGACGATCTTGAAAAGCTCCCGAAGTTCCACCTCAGGAAAAGTCCTCTTTGGAACGGCGCCCGTATCTGTTGGTGACGGTGCTACACCAATCTGTGATGTCCACCCAAACATCCACTTTCCCCATGATCTGTAACGCATCTCTGTCGGCAGATTCGTATCCGTCACTTCAGTGTCCACGGATTCGGAATCCGAAAATGGCGGCATTGGGACTTGCTGGGGCAACTGTTGCCCTCCCTTCGTCACCTCGTTGACCGCGTTCTCCTCTTCTATCTTCTTATCTGCTAGGTAGCGGAAAAAGAGAATATCTTCCACGGGACGTTTGCGCTCAATCGACTCGAGAGCCCTCACATCAGCCGCCACAAGCTTCTCACGCGAGGCCTTCTTTTTGTGACCACTACCACCACTGGAGTGCACACTGGAGCGGTCATTGTGATCTTTGGAGCGCTGAGGCATGCGAGGACCGACCATCTCATCATCTTCGTCTTCACTCTCGAGCAGCATATTGGAGCGGTTCGGACCGAGTTCAAGGTGTCGAATGTGACGGAGCCACAGCTGCTGATACCGGATCCGGTCGTCGCGGCGCTCCTTCATGTACGCCCACGACCAGCGGACCTTCTTCTTTCGATTATCTTCGGTGACAGCCTTGATCGCGTACTGCCACCATTCAGCTGTTGACGCTTCGAAAATTGGTTTTCGTGGGCGAAACTTGCGGTAGTCCTGGTACTTCTTGTGGTGCTCGGGTATTTGAAACACTGATGCCAAGTACAACAGATCGCAGTACTGCGACTCTTCCAGTCGAATTCCAATCTCGGCAATGCTGACGTCCACTTCAAACTTGGGAATAGTAGTATCGAAAGGGTCGCGATTCACAATCAGGCGCGCGCTCGCGTCTACGGGCTTTAGGATGAAGTGGTGGCGCTGGTGTGTGGGATACAACTGCAGTGGATGACGATCATCGAACCGCTTGGGGATAGAGTGATTGAACGCGTGGCAGAAGTCCTCTAGTGGACACGTCTTGAAGTCGATATGCTGGTTCCGCAGGACCTCGCAGTGCGGATCCAGGTACACACTCAGATGGTTGAGCTCAATCATCTTGTAGATGCGCGGCTCGTTACTCTTCGCGCTGTCGACGTAGGACGGCTGCCAGTTCGAATTCGTTGACTATACGGACACAATTATACGCCATAAGAATTGCTTCCAGGTTTCCAAACCCGTTCTTGCTAAGCCTTACCTGTGCATGGACCGACTCGACCGTGAGCCCGACTGCAAATGGGTGATCACCCGTCGTGGTGTCCTCTAACCGCACGTGGATCCGACGAATATGCAACTACAACCACCACGGTTCGTGAACATCCTCTCCATTCAGTGGCACTCGGGTTAGCTGCACGCAACGTACCTCAATGTTGTCGATGATCTTGTTGATGAGCCGCGCCGCGAATCCGTCGTCCTTCGGCCCACCGGCATCGTTCTCTTCGGCTTCTTTCTGCTGTTTCTTCTTGGCTTCTTCGTACAATTGCTCCAGAAGCTGCTTCTTGATCGTGAACTCGTCCATCTCCATCAGCACGCCTTCAATGTCTTCCTCCGTGCGCACCAGCAGATACACGTCGTCCACCGTGAGCACGACCGACTCGGACTGCAGACGATTCCACGGGATCTTGAGTTCCACTGAGCCCACGACGCCGCGCACGAGATTGATCGACGGGTGCGCCACGATCTCGGGCTTGAGCTCCAGGTCGCGCAGCACCACGTAGCCCGACCACACGGCGATGTTGATCTTGTCCGAGCTGAAGCATTTCGGGTCGATGAAGCTGCCCATCACATTCGTGAGCACGCCCGTGACGAGCGTCTCGAACATGGCGGATGCGGCTCAGTCCAGTCCCAGCACCAGCACACGTCCACACCGCCAACAGACAGGGGCCGAATACACCCACAGACGCCTCCAGAGGCCGCAGGATCACGCGCAGGATTCGCTTCTTGCCGTCCGCCTGCCGATGGTGGCAATATGTGGGAGCGTTTGGTGTCTGTGACGGGTGTGTTGAAGTGGCGTGGACCACATTACCCATGCTATCCTAGGCTAGGATACTGGATACGTGTACCCCTTTAGTGTAACCGTACCCCCCCTGTGTGAGGTGGAACGCGGCTTCAAGTGAGGTTTTTCCAGGTCGTTAACTTTGGCGAGTCCAGCGTGTCCTTCCCTGCGTGGAACTGAGTCGCGCCCCCCGGGCAACGGGAAGCTCGAGTGGGAACAGTTTACTTTTGCGCCGGTGTATGGAGAGCTCCGCCGCGGAGAAAGCGACGGTGCGATGGACTCGGTGGAGAGCGCGCTTCGATTTCTGCAGCGCTCGTTCGCTAGCGTCGCCAATGAAGAAGCCGCGTGGCAGGAAGAGCGCCAGCAGCTACAGGCACACGTGCGCGAGCTGGAGACCCAGCGCCAGCAGCAAGAAGACGCGTACAAGGAAGCCATGCTGCGCGTCAAGATGCTCGAGTTCGCGCTGCGCCAGGTACGGGTCTTGCGGCTCGTTTGGCTCGCTATTGGGTGTGGAAGCTCACGGGTGCTCTTGTGTAGGAACGCGGTCGGTATCTGGTGTCGCCTGCGCCGGTAAGCACGGCGCTTCACAACGGCGTGCCGCCGCGCAAGGCCGAGCGAGCCGACATCTCGCGTCCTGCCGTGACCATCTCGCGCACAGTGGAGCGTGCAATGTCATCCCAAACGGCGATCGAGTCGCCCATGAGCAGCCCGAAGCCACAGGCACACATCTACCGTGCGGATAGCGTCAACAGCGCGAAGACACCGGCGACGCCGAAGGGTCTGGAGATCTCGCGGCCCCGCATGGGCTCGCGTGGTGCGACAGGAGAATCAGCCAGCCAGCCGTCTTCGGCGGAAGGAGCGAAGAGTGCGAAGGCGCAACCAGCAGCCGTGGTCGCAAAGCCGTCGTTCCGACCGCTCAAGCTCAAGTTGAAGCTGTCGGGACACATGGTGAGCAACTCTTTTCGATGCTCGTGGGAGGATTGGGATGATTGCTAAGATGCTATTCTCTCTAGGACGGTGTTCGTGCGTTGGCTTTCCACCCGACAGAACCGATCCTTGTTTCCGGTGGAGAGGACTGCTCTGTGCGCGTGTGGAATCTAGCGAATGCGATTAACGGCCCTCCCTCTCAGCGGTGAGTTTGCGCTTGGTGCTTGGGATGTTGCCACTCTCACTCATTCGTTGTGCACCTCATCCAGAACTACGGAGCTTGAATCAATCTTGACAGTGCGCTCTCACACGCAAAGTGTGCTTGCGGTGGCAATGATCAGCGCAGAGAACTATCCGAACTGCGCTGCTGGTCGGCCAGGAGCCTTCGTGACCTCGGGCCGAGACGGATCTATCTGCATGTACAATTTACCTTCGGCTGACCAAGACAAGGGCGAGCCGTATACGATGGAAGACTACAACACACTTAAGGCGCACTCTGTGAAGCGGGCGCATGACGACGCCGTGTGGGATCTGCACGCACACCCATTGACAAACGTGCTCTTCTCCGCGGGCGCTGATGGCATCGTACGAACGTGGGGGCTTTCATCAGGTTTGTGACTGACTGAGCAGGGCCGCTGGTGCTTTGATCCTGGGGGCTAATGTCCATGTGGCGTTGCTTGTAAACTCCTGTAGAAATGGCTCTGAAGAGCGAGATGCGCTGTACCACCAAGTCCCACGCAAAGGCTGTGGGCCACAATGTCCGAGGCACATTGATCCCTACGTCAGTGCACACGCTCTTGAGTGATTCCAAGACCTGTGTAGTGGGTTACACGAACGGTGGAATCGCACAGTATGATTTCCACGGCGAGCAGCTACTGCAGATGGCACGCGCTGCCGATTGCGACGCCTCGGGGCGTGACTCTCAAGTTAATCAGATTGTTGTCCATCCATCGATGCCTGTGGCGATCACAGCCCATCAAGACCGGAAGATTCGCATGTTCGACATGCGTTCAGGTGAGTATTGAGCGGAGGAAGAAGGCAATTGGTTACGCTGCACTAACACTCGGTCTGTAGGTGATTGTGTTGCTAGTATGGTGGCCCATCAAGATGCTGTATCGTCAGTGTCGATCGACGCGGGCGGCTTGTATCTCGTCTCAGGAGGTACGTGGGTCCATCGATGCATGCAATTCCGGTCCAAGCTAACGCGGGTGATGTTGCTTCGTGCGTTCTTGTTCTCTAGGCCACGAAGGCTCCATGCGAATCTGGTCGGTGGCCGAGCGCCAGTGTGTGTTTGAGACTCAGGTCCATCGACCCAAGTGGTCTGAAGCTGTGCACTCGGTCGTGTACCACCAGACTCGCAATTTCGTTGCCTCGAGCGGTGCCGACAGTCTCATTAAGATCTTCCAGTGAGCAGATAGCATGGGAAGTGTGTTAATCTGTACGTAGTAGACTAGATCACACAAGGGATGGAGGCCAGTTGACAGTATTTCCACAAGTCCGTAACTTCACCC
>JAADVE010000419.1:0-19420 GCA_023334595.1 Pythium utonaiense
AGTTCATTCCTGTGATCCTGTCCAACCCAACCACACTAACCAGTCAACCAACCACACACGCAGCGGTTCTTCATCAGCGACTGACCTTTTGCAGCGCGTGGCCTCGCTTGCTGCTCCTCTGCGACTTGCCCCGCCCGCGCCTTCTCGACGCCTTGCGAGGCCGTGCATTTGTGAAGGTGAGCTCGGCGGTTCCCCTCCACCCGAGCGGCGGCACCGCTGGCATCAGCTGCTGCGCCTGCAGGAAGCGCGCCTGCGCTGGCGTCTGCTCCATGATTGCGTGGAATCTACGTGTGTCTCCGATAATCTCGCGACTTGGCGGTTCAGCACGCAAGCGTGGAAGGAACGAGTCGCGAGCTAACCTAGCTCAGACTAGTCGCAGGGCATTCCCACGCGCTTCGAAGTCCAGTGGCTGCCGTTACCACACTCAGCGCAACCTCACCATCCTTCCAAGCACATAATGGATGTCATTTCTGCACTCTGTACTCGGTCAGATACCTAGCCATGAACTTAGGCCAGCGTGACGCATCCTTGTGCAGCTTCTCAATGGCTCGGGGGTCCATGGGGAACTGCGGCGGGAGTTGCCCGATGAGGTTCACGGCCTTGAACACCACCGCCTTACGGTGGGTCGCAGGATCCACGACGTCGTGGAACAGTAGAATGGACTTGGCGTCTTTGCGCGTGCGTTCGAGCGGCTTGTAAGGATACAAGTCGTCCTCGTCCACTGTGTCACAGATGATGATCCCCAGCGGCGTTCCGCCCAGTAAGTCGTACTGCTCGTAGAACTGTCCAAAGCCAACGAGATTCACCTCTGTACAACCGACGATCTCCTCTGTTGAGACCATGCGATGGTTCCAGATCGTCGGCTCGCTCTCATCGTATCCTTCGTTGTCCTCACGCAGGACGAGCTGGTTGAGATTCTCCGTCACGCTGATCTCCATATTGGAGATCCAGAACAGCGTCGCCTCGAACATTTGACGCGCAGACCCGAACTGCGGGAACACGTTCATCTCCCAGCGGTTGCAGTGGTGGATGCCATCGTCCGTCGTGTACCGCTCCTCGCTCAGGTACGGCAGAAGGGCATCCAGGTGCTGGAACCTCTCGATGCCAATCTCCGCTGCCCTACGCAGCTTCACGTGCTTCATACCTTCCAAGATGACCCGGCGCTGCGCCTGGTCGCACGGCAAGTGGATGTACGTCGATAACGTGTTGACGGGCAGCGCGTGGAGGTGCTGCCTCGCCATGGACTGCAGCTGCAGTTCGATCCGCAGGTTCGCATTCACCATCTCTTCCAATTCCTTATTGCGTGCTTGAGTGTCGGCGACCGCCTGCCTCTCGGCCTTCGTGGGCAGTCCGACTCGCCGCCGTGCCCGCTCGAGCTTCTCTTCCATCCGCCGAACTTCGTTCACCAGGCCTTCACGCGTCTCCTGTCACAACAATGCACCACACTGCAAGTGAGCTTCCCACCCTCCTGCTGCACTTTCTCAATCGTCTCACGACCTTGTAGATGACGTGGTGGGGCTTGCGAGGCTTCTCCAACTGCAGCACTGGCCGTGTGGGACTCTTCTTCTTCTTCTGTGAGACCTTGGCGTCTGCTCTGGACGCGTCTTTCGTTGCGTGGGGCACGTGGCGACGCTGCGCCGTCTGCGTGGCCATGAGGAACTGCGCAGACACGTAGCTCTGCTGCTCCTTCAGCAGCCGCGCCGCCGCGCGCGAGGCATCGCTAGGCATGGGCACTGCACTGATCGAGGAAAGACAAGTAGTTGTTCCCGAGGAGACAGTCGCGTGTTGCGATCAACTCGACGCTCGCGAATTCCACGAAGATGCTAATTCAAAGCATCACTCAACAAAACAAATTGGTTTAGCTTTCAAACGAAGCTAATGTACTGGCATGGGGCGGTCTCAGAAAAGTCCCTCCTCAATTGAGCAGCTCCGACATGGCGCCGATCGCCAAGCGGCCTCGCGCACGCAGCGGCTCCGCGTCGGCGGTGTCGCCCACGTCCTCCATCGGCAGCGGCGAAGCGGCCGCGACGCGCAGACCCACGTATATCCTACAGAAAGTACGCATCGACGATCTGCGCGACCGCGACAGCGCCGAGTGCTGATGCCTGTCGCTCTGTATGATAGGAGGAACGCGACCACCTCGTGGAGCAGGTGCAGGCACTGGAAGACGAGCTGGAGGTGCTGCGTAAGCGCGCAGGACTACCCTCGCGAGAGGATAAAGACGCTATCAAGCAGGTAGAGGCGCAGAGCTCGGAACTCGAGGAGAAGGTCTTCGCGAACACAGTGCAGCTAGGGCGGATCCACTCGCTCGTCACTAGTGAGCTGGTACGTTTCCCGACTCGATGCCAAAGACAGTAGCTGGGTCTAACATTTATTTGCTGTGTAGCTGTCTCCGTTAATGAGGCCACTGTCCAGTTACATCCATCTTCCGCGTGACATGGACGAGCGCCGTGCGATTCTGCGTGGTCTCAAGCACGCGAAGCTGCAGCAAGCCGAGCGGTTCTGCTACGAACGCCTCTACCACCTCGACCCGTGTCAAGAGTATCTGAAGGAAGAGCGATACACGTGTGAGAAAGGGCTGTTCCACTGCGATCGCTACGAAATCAACCAGTTCCCCAACTTCCAGAGCGCGCATCAGCTCTTCGACGTGTTGCTGTACTTCTTGTCGACCATGGAGATCAACGTCACCGATATGATCGGACAGCTCACACTCCGAGAGGACTCGGAGGACATCGAGCCCACGATCTGGAACCACCGTATCGTCACTACCACAGAGGACGTGGGCTGCATCGAAGAGCTCAATCTCGTGGGATTCGCCCACTACTACCAACAGCATGGAGTCTTCACCTACGTGACAGTGGACGAGGACGACTTGTATCCATACCGACCACAAGAACGTACGCGGAAAGATTCGCAAGTCGTACACGTTGCGTGTGAGGTTTTCGATCCCGAGACTCAGCGGAAGGTCGTGGTGCTGAAGAGCTGCACGCAGACGACGGAGCTGGAGCCTGGGTTTGATCTACCTCGGAGCATCGAGGAAAAGCTACACGAGCATGCGTCTCGCTGGGCCACACTCATCATCAAGTACCTGCATGAATACAAAGTATCCGAGGTTCTGCCTGCAGCCCAATCGCTATGAGGTAGGGCACCCTGCATATCAGTGAAAGACTAGAAGGAAATCAAGGGAACGTGCGTTAAATACTTGTACATTACATGCAACGCGCGTCCACACGGACTGCCTTCATACCACAGGTGCATTCGCTGCGAGCGCTTGGCCAATGATAAATTTGTTCATGGTGTGGATCCATCGTGTCATGGTCTCGTGGAGTTTCTCCACAACCACGGGGGGAGGAGCAACCTCGGGAGGCTGCTGCGTCATGAAGACGCAAGTCTTCAGCACCACCACTAGTCGATTGTCGGCGTTGCGAATCTCACTGACAGTGAAAGAGCCGTGGATGTTCTTTTGGGAGCGTTCGTGAGGGCGGTACGGGTAGAGATCGTCCACGTCCACTGTGTCCAGGGCCACAACGCCGAGGGGCGATCCGTTGAGCGGCGTGAAGGTATCGTAGAAGTGTCCAAACCCCAAGCAGTTGAGCTCTTCCATACCGCCGCTTTCATTTGTCGCAACCACGCGGTGGTTCCACATCGACGGGTCGTTGGTGTCGGTGTCTTCTTGCACTGCAATCTGGCCCATCATCTCCGTCACGCTGACGGAGACGTTCGCGAAGAAGTTCACGAGCGTCTCGTACAGCTGCCGCGCCCCGCCTGGCACGTCAAACTGCTTGATCTCGAAGTAGTTCAGGCGGAAGAGACCATCGCGCCCCAGGAAGCGTTCTTCATGGACGTACGCCTTCGAGGGATCGAGGTAACTCAGTCGATCCATGGCGAGATCCACGGCGCGGCGCAGCTTGAGGGGCTTCAGAGCCTCCATCGTTTCCTTACGCTCCGTGCGATTGCGCGGCAGATGGACAAACGTCGTGAGTGGGTTCAGTGGCGTGGTTTGCTGGGGATACCACACTGCTGTCAGGTGAAAGGACTCACCAGCCAAAAACTAGAAGAAAATAGAATGCCACCTACGAGATGCCGTGTGAGCAGCGAGTGGAAGCGCCCGAGCCGCAGCAAATTGCCGTGGATCTCCTCCTCGACGGCAAAGTTGGCGCACTGGATGTTGGCGACCGAGTTCTTGTCGTGGACCGTGGGCAGTCCAGCCTTGATCTTGAGCAGCTCCAGTCGCGCCTCCAGCAGCCGCACCTCCTCCACGAGCTCGTCGCGCTCTTCCTTCTGCAGCAGATACGTGGGCTTGCGGGGCTTGCTGTTGGCGGTCTGCTCGGACGAATCCGAGTCCGAGTCCACGGAGCCGCGGCGGCGGCGCACGAGCGAGCCGTGGCGCGTCTTGGATCGCTTGCGCGCCGGCGCATCTTCCCACGCGTCGTCGTCGTCCGAGTAGTCGTCGCTGTCCGAGTCCTCCACGGGCGACGCCATCCCCGCGCCGGCGCCGCCCAGCAGAGAGCTCCATTGCTCTGCCTGCTGCTGCGAGGGGCCGCGCGCGAAGGACTGGAAGGAGAACGGTGGCGCCTGCATGGTGCGCACTCCACGGCCTCTCAAGATGCGAGTGGCGAGCTCAGCTGAGCTGCTGGGGAAGGAGAGCTCCAGTGGGGGACCATCACTCTGCGAGAGGTCAGAAGGGGTCCAGCGCGAGTTCAGAGCTCTCTGTTCAGTAGTGTGGAGGCGATCTTCCGGAGGTCCACAAGGTCCACAACGATGGTCCAAATCAGGTGGCGCAAAAACCAGTCCCGCGGACGTCTACCGGTACGATACCGGTTTATTTCGCGTGGTGCGTTCCTCTATTCGGAGAGTCACAGTACGCTTCTAGCCACTTCGTTTGTTCCCTCAACGAAATGGCCACACGGCGGAAGAAGCGCCAACACTTCTGTTGACGGTGGGAAGCTTCGCCGTCACCACCGAACCTGCGCGCGTGTGGAGGCGTCTCAGGCAGCGAAGACAGTCGAGTGCCTAGACGGATTGGCTTGCAGTCGCGGAGAGCACGAATCCTGCAGCAGCAGCTCACGGTCGCGAGGGGCGACTAGTCGGACCCCGACGATCTTCTAGCGGTCGTTAGTAGTGACGTCGTCGCCAACGAAAGTCCACCAACGAAACGAGCCGCCAACAAACGCCTCGCCATTCATTGTCGCTTACAACAACCTGACCAACAAACCAACAAACACATCGCCACCAACAAAATGCCGCTGGCGCCTACGCCCACGCCAACGTTCTGGACGCTGCCGATCCCACCAACGGCTACGCCGGCGCCGACGCTCGCGCCTTCGCCGACGCCGTCCAAGGCGCACGCCGATATCTGGCGCGTGGACTACAACGCCATGGTAGAAAGAGACGCCGCGCTGGGATGGCAGGGGCTCGGCTACGTGCTGATGATCAACACGGTCATGTTCGCAGTCGCGTTCTTCATCTTCATGCGCTTCGCCCGCAGCACGCGCTTCAGTCTCTACCACTTCCGCACGTCCCCCACGTCGCCACCGCCCGCACGCTTCACAATGCGCAACTGGGTCAAGCTTCTGTGGCGCACGCCCATCCAGGGCACGGACGTTGAGAAGCGGCTAGGACCCGAAGGCACCTTCTACCTCGTGTACCAGGTATACGCCCTGCAGTTGCTGCTCGCACTCAGTGTCTACGCCGCGCTCGTACTTCTCCCGGTCTACTTGGGCGTCGGTATCGGTTTCCTCCCCGACTTCACCAACAATTCCAACAGTACCAACACTTCCAATTCCACCAACGTTGGCGTCCCACCCACTCCAGCGACCAACGTTTCGGTGGATTTGTGGGCGACGGAGCTCGCCACGTCGACAGCTCCGCCCAAGAACGCGACGACCAACGAGTGGTGGTCCTTCTCTCACGTCACGATCCGCTCGCTGCCCAACGACTCGCCGTATCTGTGGGTGCCCGTGGCGACGTGCTACGTGTTCACTGCCGCGTTCATGGTCTTCTTTCACCGCTTGAGCTTCCTGGCCTCCATCCCCACCGCCAACGGCCGCACACCTGAGCTCATGCCAGCCTCGAACACGTCGTCCACCGCATCGTCCAGGACCACGTCTGCAGGCAGCGCGAAGCCGCCGCGAAAGCCCGTGAAAAAAGCGCAACCTGCAGCTCAGCGCACGGATGAGACCTCACCACTGCTGCCCCTGACGCTGAGTGACTTATCTACGGACGAGAAGGAAGAAACCTCCGCTGTGGTAGTCGCTGAGGGCGAGAATGGTAAGAAGGAGGAAGATAAGCCGGCGAAGAAGGAGGAGATGCCGCATCTCACAGGCATGCAAGCGTCCGAGCTCAGTCTGCGATCGCTGTTCGTTGACCGTGGCTTCCCTAAGAACCTGCGAGAAGAACGACTGCTTTTTTTGCTGCAAGAAGTATTCCCAGGCTACGTAGATGACGTGTGCGTCGTGTACAACCTGTCCCGATTCTTCTGGTACCAGGACACGCGCGTACGCAAGGAAGCGAAGTTCGATCGAGAGAAATTACTGTACGAGCAGACTCAAATTCGCGGTGAGCGTGCATCGTGGTCGTTGCGTCTCCTTCCGGGTAGTATGAAGTTCCCGTATCTCCATCGCATCGTGTTGGCCTGGTTCTGCTGTCGCCAAGAGCCTTTCGATGAGAATGACATGCGTGCCCAGATCCAGCAGCTCAAGCAGAACGAAGATGATTCACTGTCGAACATCATCAAGAATGTGAACGGTGCGGGCCGTGCCTTTCTCATCTTCAAGAGCTCTCGACTACGAGCAAGATTCGTCCGTCGAGTGCGCAACGCTTCCGTCGCCAGCATCCTCGCGAAGTTCCCTGATGCGGAACTGCCCCGGCTCAAGCGATACGTTCGTGAGCTGGGTATCACAAGGTGGCATCTCAGTGCGGCACCCGAGCCTGACGATATCGACTGGCTCAGCGTCAGCTTTCCGATCGTGCAGCGCACGGCCGTGGTGATCATCGTCAACGTGCTCATCCTGGCCTTGCTCTTCACGTTCACGTCCCCGGTCGCCGTCACATCGGCGATCTCCAGTAGCTCCTCTTACAGCAACACCGCCGCCAAGTCGCTCTCCAACTTTGTGTCTTCGATCTCCGACATGGTGGAGCGCTTCTCGCCACGCATGGCCAAGATGATGGTATCATACATCCCGACACTCATCCTCGTCATGATCAACGCCGTGCTGCTGAATGTCTTGCAGATCGCCGGTCGCATCCAGCCTATTGCCACTGACTCCGCCAAGGAGCGCAATATCCTGCGCATGTCGGCTGTGTACCTCATCTTCAACACGATCTTTGTGCCGAGCTTGGCCTTCGTGTCGATCGATGCTGTGCTTCTTTACCTGCAGACGGACGGCCAAGTGCTAGACATGCTCGGAACGCTCTTCCTCCACAACTCTGGCGTCTTCTACGTGAACTACGTGCTTCAGCGTTGCTTTCTGGGTACGGCCGTCAACTTGCTGCGTGTGAGCGAGTTCGCGAAGTTCTGCTGGGAGAAACCACGAGCAGTCACGCCCCAAGAACACGTTGCAGCGATCGAAGCGTGGCCGTTCTTCACGGGTACGATGAGCGCAATCCAGATCAGTATGCTGACCGTCGTCATGATCTTCAGCACGGTCGTGCCTCTCATCCTTCCCATCGGCGCACTCTACTTCGCCATGCAGCACGCCGTGGACAAGTATGCGCTGATGTACGTGCGTCCTCGTATCAAGGGCCGTGGTAGCATCGCTCGGACGGGCACCCACGCGACGATCTTCAGCCTGCTAATCTACCAGGGCGCTATGAGTGGCTTCTTCCTGGTGCGTGGCACCAAATTGCAGAGCTCGAGTGTACTCGTGCTGCTTATGGGCACGTACGTTATCAGTCTTTGGTGGTACATCCGCGACAAGGAGCGTGCGTACGGCCAGACACGGAAGGGCCACCACGTCCACGGCCCCCAGTGCAAAAGGAAGAACCGACAGGGTGAAGACTCTGGTTCCCAGCGAGAGCGACAGGAGCGAGAGAAAATCGAGGCCGAGACGCTGCCGGCAGTCATGCGAGTGCGGCACCTGGCGTCGATCAATCCAGAGGCTGAACTAAGCGCCCACCACCTCAGCAAGATGACGACGGTGGATCTCGAGGCACAGGAAGAGGTTCTGCTCCAGCAAGTGCGTCGACGCAGCATCGTCGCCAGTGGTGGCGTTGGCGAAGAGAGCGACTTGTACAGAGCACCGGCACTGAGAAAGTACGGCAAGAACAGTTCGAGTCTGCGCGCAGCAGTGGAGCGTGCCCGTCGCAACTCGTACGGCACATGGGGCGGCATGGCCAGCAGCCAATCCATGGCGGACCTGCACATGCGCGAGAGCATGGGCGGGGGTGTGAATGTCAACGGATTCGCGAACAGCTTCGGCGCGAACAGCAGCCGCGGAGGAAGCGAGCCGCAGACGCCCGTGGGGATCCGAGCCGTGTGAGCCGATCCCACCGAAAAAGTACGTCTTCATGTAGCCATGTTATGTTTTCGTAATTTGGTGATACATGTTGGATCGTTTGTGTATTTATTTCTATCCTCAACCACACCCCTTCGCTGGAGAGTGATGGTGGCACGCGAGGAGCTCCCGAAATGGCCATGATCAATCGCACCTCCATCCTCTGATTACTCGTCCAGCACGGACCACAATGGACGCCGTCCCAGCAGCGCCGACGCCTCTCGACAACACCACGTACGCGAATCTGTGGGCCGCGGCAGAGGCGCTCAGCAGCATCGAGAGCAGCGCGATAGAGCGAGACGATCGTGACGCGCTGTTTGCGTCCACAGAAAGCACGGGGGACGAGCACGATGACGCCGTCGAGGACGCGGACGGAGAGCCCCACACAGCAGAGGCGGTGCAGCCACCGGTGAAGCGCAGGAGCAAGACAGCGCTCAATGGGCCTCGTCCGCGTCGTGTGCGCGTTCGGAATCAGAAGCCCACGTACCTGCTACAGAAGGTGAGGAAGTGACGCACCGGAGTGCTTCCCTACGTGTGTACCGATACTGAGAACCGTTGTGTACGCAGGAGGAGCGCGACACGCTGGTTGAGGAGGCGCGGGTCTTGGAGGCGCGACTAGAGATACTGCGCTTACGGGCAGGTCTGCCGACGGCTGAGGACCACCGGTCATTAGCACAAGTTCAGGCTACAAATTTCGACCTCGAGGAACAGATCCATCGCAACCTATTGCGACTGGGGCGGTGCCAGGACCTGGTGAGCCGTCAGATTGTAAGTACATCTCCAACTGTCAATGCTGCTGATGCGATGGCTGCTGACTGTGATGAATCTACTGCCTACAGCAAACGACGCCCGTGAATCCGATGCGAACATTCATCCACATGCCGCGAGACATGCCCGCACGCCAAGCACTGCTGCGGTCTATGAAAGACATGAAACTCCGTCGCGCGGAAGAGCTAGCGACCGAGCGACTGCACTACGTGGACCATACCAAGCCGTTCATGACTGAAGAGCGCTTCGTGGACGATGACGGCGTGTACCACTGCAAGCGCTTCGAGATCGAGCAGTTTGAAGGCCTTCAGAGCGTACGGCAAGTGTACGACGCGCTGCTGTTCTTCCTCTCCAACGTCGAAATCAGCGTGACCGAGACGCTGGGCCACTTGACCATCCGTGAGGATGTGGACGAGTTCGACCCGACAATCTGGAACCACCGGATCATCGGCAAGAACACGGGCGGGTACACTGAAGACATGAACGTCGTGGGCTTCACGCGCTTCGACGAGCACTACGCCCCTCGCATGGGCTCGGCGTTCGGCCTCGTGGCCTGCGACTCGGTGGACGTGGACGACCTGTACCCGTACTTGCCACACGAACGCGTCCGCAAGGACCTCAGCGCGTCCCACACCGTGAGTTCCTACCTCCACCCGGAGACCCAGGAGCTCGTGGTGGTTCTGAAACGCTGCGTGTTCGTGGCTGCGTACCCACCGCAGTTCCCACTCTCCCGACGAGCCATTGCGGCCATGCGTGAGCAAATGACCACGTGGGCTCCCGTCGTCTCGAGGCTGCTGCGCGAGAAGCTCTACGGCACCAGCGACCAGGACATGCACTGATATTGGGTAACTCCGGTTGTCACAGAGGAGTGGTGGTCGTCGGAAGGAGTGAAGGTCTATCGCCCGTGGGTGCTTGGGTGATTGACTAGAGTCTGGTCCGAGCGGAGACCGAGGAGAAGCGACGCGAAGCGGTCGCCATGGCGTTCGACGGCGGCGCGAATATGGGCGCGTTCAGCGGCCTGGGCGACGGTTTCCTGGGCTTGTCGGATGCAGCGCTTCTTCCTCTATCATTTGATGCCGATGTCGCCGAAATCGCGAGCTGGGCGGCGTCGCGCGCGTCGCTGGAGCCGCACCCGTTTCGGCAGAGGACGAGCAGCGAGACGGAGCGCGACGACGAGGCCATGGACGGCGCCTCTGTGCGCACGGACAGCGCGAGCGAGAGCGGCAGTGGTGGCGCTGCGGACGCCCCGTCTCCGGAGGCTGAAGTGCCGCGACGCAAGCGAGCGAAAGGCGCCAAACCCAAGGCGGCAAGTGACGAGACGGAGGAGGCGAAGACGCGCAAGCCCACGTATCTCGTGCGGAAGGTACGAAACGAATGGTTGCTGTACAGGGAGACGCTGGTGAGAAAGCGTCTCGGATTCTGAGTGCAATCGGTGCTGTGTAGGAGGAGAAGGACGCGCTGAATGACGAGATCCGTCTCTTGGAAGCGCGACTGGAGCTGCTGAGAGTGCGAGCGGGCATCCCCACGGGCGAGCAGAAGCGCACTCTGGCGAGCGTGCAGGCGTCCAATTTCGAGATTGAAGAGGCCATCCACGCGAACCTGCTGGGCGTCGCACGCTTCCACTCGCTGCTGGCCCGGTATCTGCACTCGACGCCAGTGAATCCCATCAAGACGTCGATCCACCTCTCCAAAGACGTCGCTGCTCGGTCCGCTACGCTCAGAGCCATGCGGGAAATGAAGCTGCGACGTGCACAAGATGTAGCAAACAACCGCATGCGAGACGCAGACCCCACTCGGCCGTACTCGACGGAGGAGCGCTACCTCTCGGACGACGGCACGTACCACTGCAAGCGGTTTGAGATCGTGCCGTTCGAAGGCGTCGGCGGGGCGCGGCAAGTGTTCGACGCGCTGATCTACTACCTGTCCAACATGGAGATCAGCATCACGGAGAATCTGGGCCAGCTCACCATCAGAGAAGACATGAACAACGTGGACCCAACGATCTGGAACCATCGCCTCGTCACCGCCACCGATGGCGGCTTCATCCAGGAGATGAATGCTGTCGGCTTCTCCCAGTTCATCGATGAGGACGAAGACGACAACGGCGGTCTGCGTGGCATCGTTGCTGCAGACTCGGTGGACGTGGATGAGCTGTACCCGTACCAGCCCAGCGAGCGGATTCGCAAGGACGTGACGGCTGCCATCACGATCACCGAGGTGAAGAAGCCGGGCACGGACGAGGTCGTGGTGGTGCTGAGGCGGTGCGTGTTCTTGGCGCTGCATCCCGCGCAGTTCCCAGTGCCGAGCAGCGTCGTGGAGGACATGCGCACCAACGTCGCGCAGTGGTGCAACGTCATGAGCAAGTGTCTGCGGGATGCGCTCAATAATCCAATGCCGTAGAGAGAAGCGAATACGTATTCTATTAATTCCAAATGTACGATACGCGTTACCGTACATTTACCCATGTACGGTAATCTGCCATCATCACGCTGTAATCACTCGCACATGGTGGCGCCGATTACTCGCAGCTTGAAGCACACGGTCACGGACTCGACGCCCCCGAGGAGCGAGGTGCTTGCGGGGCTTCAGAACGCTAGGCCACGCGCTAGTGCATTGACGCCAAGGGGACAGCTCGGTGGACGCAGTGATGGCGGAGGCGTCGTCGCTGCAGGAGACACGAGTTCCTCATGCGAACGGGGGAGACGCGCAACGAGAAAGGCGGCCGCGCACGGATAGTGTGGACACCACGGGCAGCAGTGACGATTCGCAGCGGCGGCGCAAACTACTAAGCAGCGCAGAACCGCAGGTGTCAGAGGGGAATGAGCGCCGCCAGCGCAAGCCCACGTACATCGCGCGAAAGGTGCGGAGGACTGTTCGAAGAGGTACGCAATTGCATGGACTGATAAGGGCCCACTGTATTCGCAGGAAGAAAAAGAGTCGCTCCAGGACGAGATACTGCTACTGGAGGCGCGATTGGAGCTGCTCAAGCTCAAGGCCGGGCTTCCATCAGGCGAGCAGACCAAGTCGCTCGCTAATATGCAGGCTTCGAACTCGGATATCGAGGAAGCGATTCACGTAAACCTACTTGGTATCAGTCGTGTCCAGTCACTACTCGCGCATCACTTGGTGAGTCTCTCACGGCGCGGGCGAAGCCGTATGCACATTCACTCACTTAGCACCCATACTCTTGCGTCCGTGTAGCTGTCGACGCCAGTGGATCCCATGTCCGCATTCATCCACTTGACTCGCGACCTCGACCAGCGCCGCTTGACCCTACGATCCCTGCGGGACGTGAAGTTGAGGCGTGCAAAAGAGCTCATAGCCGAGCGCCTCGATGGTCTTGACCCACTCAAGGCATACATGGCCGAAGAGCGGTTTGTCACTGGCGACAACGTCTTCCGGTGTAAACGCGCCGACATCCACCAGTTCCATGGGCTGCGAGGTGGGGCAAAGCAGCTCTTCAACGCACTGCTGCACTTTGTGTCGCACATGCAGATTAACATCACTGAGATCCTCGGGCAGCTCAAGATTCGCGAGGATACAGACTTCTTCGAGCAGACAATGTGGAACCACCGACTCGTGTCGACAACCGGCGCCGGCTACGTCCAGGAGCTCAACACCGCGGGCTTCGGTCGGTTCATGGAGGCGAACGCGGACGCAGGCGAGTCAACTCCATTTGGGATTCTCGCCACAGACGCAGTAGACAAAGATGACTTGTATCCGTACGACCCCAGTCAACATGTCCGCAAAGACGTCGCGGCCTCGATCACCATCACTGAAGTCCCCAGTGACAGTACGGATCCGGACTCGGAGACCGTTGTGGTCCTGAAACGCTGCGTGTTTGTGACGATCCACGCGCCTCAGTTTGCGTTGCCCTCAAGCGTGATGGACGAAGTCGTGGCCAACGTGTCCACGTGGAGCAACGTCATGGCCAAGTACCTTCGTGACACAGTCGTCTCGTCTAGATGCGTTTGATACTTGTTGTGCTGTTGTGGTGGTGTGAAGTACAACGCTGTAGTTTGTCACGAGTAGATATTTCCCCCCACTCTTCCCGCTAGTACGAACCAGCAGAGGATGCCGGACTGACGCTAGCTGCTCTGCCTGCCGTCATTGCGCCCGCTATCATAGCTGCGATGAGTCGTTCCTTTACTGCCTCGAGCATAAGCTGATCCCATTGACCTGCGAGCGTGCGCATCGGTGCCTGTACGTCTTCCGAAGGATCAATCGCGATGCCGTGGCGATGGTGGCGTTTGATCACGACCGACCGCACGAGCGTCGTCACGCTCTTTCCATTGGCGTCTTCCACTTGGCGAACAATCGCCACGCTGGATAGGTCATGTCGCACGCGCTCGCCTGGTACGTAGGGATACAGCTCATCGGACTCAACCGAGTGCGTCACCATGATCGAGTGCTCGTCCTCCAGGTCCGGGCTCGCGCCATGGGGAAAGTGCTGCCGAAACACCGCGACGTTAGCGTCGATGGTGATGCCGCACGCCGACGTCGTGGAGACCACGCGTCGCTGGGAGACTCGCGCGTCCGTTGTGGTGTCGACGTCGTCGTCTTCTCTGATCGTGAGATCGCCGATTCGCTCCGATACGTAGATCTCCACGTTCTGGACAAAGAAACCCACTGCGTCGTGGACGTCTCGCACCGAGCAAGGCAGCCCACGGAATGGCGTGACGTCGAACTGGAGCAGGAACATGTCGCCGTCGTCGCTCTCGAACCACTCCGAGGCCATGTGGGGACGCGTGAGATCCAGGAAGCGACAGCGCTCGAGCGCCACTAGCCGCATATCTCGGATCTCGGTGGCGCTGTGCTGGAGCAGCACGCTTCGACGCGTCGCCGGGTCGCTCGGAAGATGGATCGCATCGTACGCTGCCGTCGCGTGGTGGGACATCTACATGCACAACCACAGCCGTGAGAACGCGTGATGAACCACCGCTGGTAGAGGGACAGTGACAACACCTACAAAATATGACGACAGCAGCGAGCGCAGGCCGTTAAACGCCAGGTGTCGGTCTCTCAAGGCCGTCGTTCGTGGGCGCGGCAGCGAGGGAGACGGCGCCGGAGCCGCGGAGGGTCCGGCCGTCGCCGCCGAGTCCTGGAGAGCTCGCCACTGGGCCTGCAGCCGCGCCAGCTCCTGCTCGAGCCGCTGCTTCTCCTCCTTGCGCACCACGAAAGTGGACTTGCGCGGCCGGCGCTTGGCTTTCATACTGGCCTTCGTGGTGGTAGCGCTGCTACCCATGACGCCGTGGAGCTGCTCGCAAAGGATGATGGAGCTCCCGGTGGGAGGAGACGCTGGCTGGTGCGAACCTGTGGAAACCGATCTCACATGTCGCAGACGCCAGGCGAAAGCGGAAGAGAGAGCCGATTACCTGTATAAACGAATACATTCGCGTGCTGCGGGGGGGACTAAACAGACCGACGCGAGTGTTTGTCGACCTCCACAAGGACTAAACCTCCCAACGTCTAAACGTTGCTCAGCAGCAATGATCAAGTTGGAAAATCACACGCTTTAGTCCAACTGGTACGATGGCCGAGTGGTCTAAGGCGCTGGATTTAGGCTCCAGTCTTTCGGGGCGTGGGTTCAAATCCCACTCGTATCATACTTTTTCATTGGCTAATAATGTCAACGACTCCGCCAATCACGATCGATATTAATACTACTACCAGCGAGACTGGAAATAGTACTATTACTCCTGTGCTGGTGTTACTCCTCCACGTACTTGATTGCTTCTGCACTCGCAGTCACGTTCGACACTCGAGGGCGACGCTCTCCTCGGTCGTTCCAGTTGTTGTTCTCTCGTACCACTCCAGTGCGTCATCGGCGGCGCGTGCTCCACCGGCCGCATGACGCTGCGTTCCTCATGGGTCCCAGAAACCGAAGCTGACGTACTGGCCGTCGCCACCCCTTCGTCGCAGCCAGTGAGCCACTATTTTCCATTCCACGGCGGCTGTGGGTGGCTCGTCACTGCCCGCGTTGGGATCTGCTTCAACAAAGAACACCCACCAACACTCAGCAGTCCCAGAGAACACCACTCCACCCAGGACAAGTCCTCATCACGGCCTAATATAACGTCCTCGATCCTCCTCTTCCTCCCCATCTAGGACTCTGCACCCATCGTTTCGAATTCGAAGTCCAGAGAAGGAAGACCCGGAAGAAGCTCCGGAGCTCCTCGCGGAAGATCTCTGTTGACAATGGCTCGTCTCTTCTTCCGCCGCCACGGAGGATGAGCCGCATGAGGCGCGGCGCGCGTACCGGTACCTGACCACTCTGGAATCTTCTCCTGTTCCCGCGCAGTCAGTCCGTTGCGCAATTGATCTTCTTTCTCTTCGGCTAAGAAGAGCCCCCCGCCACTGGGATCAGAACCCAACTCGCACGATGCCCTGCGCGACCATCTCCCCTGCGGTCCACGCGCCTCGCGCCTACCAGCCCAAGCACGCAGCGTCGCCGTCCGCGCCAGTGTCGGCGAGCGTCTACGAGCGGCTCTGGCAGTTCCTCCTCCACCACTGGCACTCGCAGTCGTCGCCGCCTCAGAGCCCAGAGAAGTCGCGCAGACGCTCGACATCAAGGCTGTCAGCAGCGGCCGAGATGCGATGCCGTGTGCGCATGCTCCACGAGCTGGAGACGCAGTCGCAGCATGACAGCGACGACCACAGCCACAGCTATAGCCGCAATGCGATGCAAACAACGTGCTGCAACTGCGGCCAGCGGTTCTTCCGCGATCTCGGCACAGCGTCGTCACCCTGCGACCCGGCAGAGATCTCTTCCTCCTCTTCATCATCTGCATCGACCTACTGCTCACTCGACTGCAGGAGCTCGTTCGAATACCGCGAAGCCATCCAGAACGCTGTCGACCACCACACTGCTTTTGGTGATAGCTCCACGACGAGTCGTCTGTAGCGCTCTCGTCGATTTCCATGTTTCTGCACGTCGTATTTAATCTTAATCTCCACGTTCACTTGATGACCCTTCGCTATCTCGTCGTACACCTATGCAGTGGATTGAAAGTGGAGCTGGTCGTCCTGCACGCACACTGTCGTAGGTTTCAGCGGCTTCAGGTTGCCATTCTGAGGCAGCGCCGCGAGGTCATCGCACGTCGTGAAGTGGTGCGCGATGGACACGAGCTCTGCGTCGAAGCTCTGGCATGTGATGCGAGCAGCCACGTCACCACCGATGCCCGCCAGTGCGCGGCCCTTGAGCGCCCCCATCACATAAATATCACCGTCCGCCAGCACTTCCGCTCCCGAGTTGACGTTGCCAAGCACCACCAATGCACGATTCTGGGCAAACACTTGCTGGCCAGATCGGACTGACGCGTAGATCACCATCGGTGGAAGCTTCTCGTCAGCAGGAGGGGCGGATGTTGCTGCTGCTGTTTCAGTTGGGGACTCGGCTGCGTCCTCGTCTTCCACTGGTGCTGATGGCGTCTCAGGGGCGACGACCTCACTCGTCGCGGGCTCCAAGGGGGCCAGCAACTCAGCTTGCGTCTGTGACTGAGACGAGAAGTGCATTCGCGTGCTGATGAAGTACGGAAGCTGGAGCTTCTGCGCGAGCTGCTTGATGTCTTCGCTAGCGTTCGTGATGCCCACGGGCACAAACCCCAGCTCCTGGGAGAGCACACAGTTGTCAGCTACCGGAAGAAATCATCAGAGAGAGAGGAACACATACGTTTAGCCTCTCGACTTCAGCACGCAGCTCGTGCTTCTTGATTGGCTGCGCGTGGGGGGATCCTGCGGAGAGCACGATCCATTAGTATCGTCGACACAACCACCGCCACAGGAGGGTGCTGGAGCTTCCTACCATCGCTCGAGACGAGCTGGAGATCCAGCACGATCGGCGTCTTGCGAGCTCGCGTCTGCAGAAGCGGACCTTCCGCTGGCGTGGTCACTGCGATGGCCCTGGATCCAGGCACGCGCTGCAGCGTCATCGTCGGCAGCAGGTACGAGCGGCCGTCGAGGGCGTGCTGGACGTGAGGCGGCGTGCGGGAGCTTGCAGAGGAGGCGCCTTCCACGCGACCCGACGTCGACGACTGGGAGGACACGGAAGAGGACCGCACGGCTTCTTCCTGGCGACGCAGAGCGCGCAGCGAGAACGCCCGGCGACGCAGCGGAGCGAGCGGCAGGCGCGTCATGTTCATGCTCTTCTTCGCAGGCTCTTCCGCCAAGCAGGTCAGCACGAGCTCTCACTAAAACCGGGTTTTGCAGCACCCTCTTAAATACGATAAAACCAACTAAGCCAAGCTAATACAGGCTTGGAATCTGCTATTCGAGTCGCCCATGACGGCTCCGGAAGTAGTGCTTCCTCGTTAAAAGTCCAAGGATGTATGTGAGTGTGTGATGCGAGTGCATCCTCTGTAGTTCCACTCGAGCCACTTCTCGCGGTCTTCGTGTTGTTTGTTTGTCTGCACATCGAAGCCTTCTGGAACGCCTCCGAACACCGACGCCGTCGATTAGCCTCCGCCTCAGTCCTACCTCACGTGGTCCACACCTTCTGGGTTGACTACCAAGTAGTCACTTTCGCCCCGACGTTGATGTGCGTGGGTGGTCCGGTGGACGCCAAAAGCTGCATTCGCACCGGAGCAGCTCACTCGCATAGATCGATCAGCGACCATGGCGCAGTTCCACCAGCGCTTCCGCCACAAGCTCACGGCGCTGCTCGCCGGCCCTGCGGCCGTCGCCACCTCGCTCACCGCTGCGACATCGGCCCGTCTGGAGGCCGAGGAGACGCCTGCGGCCACCGCTGCCGCTGGTCCCGGCGTGGAATTCGTCGGCGTGTTCGTGGACAAGGAGTCGGCCGCGAAGCTGCGCGCCCAGTACCCGTCCAAGTTCCAGTCTGCCGCCACGAGCTCGTCGGATGAGCAGCTCTTCCTCGTGCTCAAGTACAACCCGACCGAGAAGGAGAAGGAGGCGTTCGCGCCGATCCTCGGCCGCGCCGCGAAGCTCCAGGTGAAGGGCTACGTTGAGGATGCCCAGACGCAGGCTGTGGTGGTGGCTGTGACCACGGAGACGGGTGAGCCGATCGACTTCGAGACGGTGGCCGATGTGCCACACGTGACCATTGCGTCGTTCAACGGAGAGCAGGGTCTGAACAGCGGCTACACGAGCGTGCTGCTCGAGCGTCTGCGTGCCAGCGGCCAGCTGAGCGCGCTGCTGGAGAACGAGTCGGCCGAGACCCAGGAGTGGGTAGGCGAGCTGCCTGAGTTCGAGTCCAAGCTTCTGCCGCTCTTCAACCCGTTCCCGGCCGTGAGTGCCAGCGTGGCGAATGCGGCGGAAGACGTCTCCGTCTCGGGCACCGTGTGCGTGTCGTCTTCGTACGACCCCGCGACTGGAGCCTGCGTCGGCACGCCCGCCAAGGCCGAGTGCGGCTTCTGCAAGTTCATGAAGGCTGGCCCGTGTGGCGCAGAGTTCACGGCGTGGGAGGCGTGTCTGGACAAGTGCAAGCAGGGTGGCCTGGACTTTATCGAGCACTGCGGCAAGGAGACGTTAGCCCTGCGCGACTGCGTGGACGCCAACCCAGAGTACTACAGCGTGCTCAACGACCCACCAGAGGGAGAAGAGGAGCAGGCGCAGGAGCCACAGGAAGAGCAGGCTCCTGCGACCAAGGACCAGTAAGTAAATCTAGAGCCGCCGATCCATTTTCGTTGTGTGTGTCTCTGCGTGTGCTGGGAATAGTGCCTCACCCCCGGACGGGGGGGCACAATTGACAATGGTGTTGAAGGCGCTCTATTCGAAGCACAGTTCCAATCGTCGCATGACCCACTTCAACGACAGCTCTCGCACGCCCATGGCGACGACGAGCGCGTGGATATGCAGAGCTGCGCGACGCTAGTGGAGCCGTTCGATGATGCCTTCTAGAGCCGAGTCTCCGGTAAGTCCAACGCGGCTTCCCGTGGCGTCGACGGCATCCGATAGCCGTGCCAACACGCCGTCAAAGTCCCACTCCAGCTCCACAGATATGCCGCCGCTCGCGCCTCTCCGACCGCCAGCGCCCCCACAGGCAGTGCACAAGGCGCGGGAGATGCCGCCGCCCTCTGCTGCTCTGCTAGCTGGCCGCCTGGCCTCGCCGCCCACGAGTCCGCTGGCGAGAGACTTCGACGCCGTCGCGCTGACCGAGTACGCACTGCGCGTGCACTCGAACCACAAGAAGCCCACAC